>OVBE01016697.1:0-10815 GCA_900406425.1 Iberis pinnata | reverse complement strand
GCATTCCCTCTCACACAACCATTGAACCATCTATTTTTCAGGTTCAAACAACCAATCATCCTCATAAACCTCGTCCCATGTGCACACACTGTGGCCGCCTTGGTCATATCATTGATCGATGCTATAAGAAGCATGGATAACCCCTGGTTTCAAGTCAAAATCAAAATTTCAACCAGGAACAATCTCCACAAATATGGTAGTCAATTCAGAGCCACAGAACAATCAACTATCTGCTCCTACTCATGATAGTAACTCTTCTGGGATTTCTCAACATACCAATTTATCTCCTAAACAAATGCAACAGTTTATAGCTTACTTCAGCACTAAACTTCACAGTCAGAACCTTACATCAACTCCAGAGATTACAAATGTCTCCTCTTCCAATCCAACAACTCACTCTGCAGATTCTGGTACCTTTATCTCTCTTTACCCTTATTCAGATGGCATGCTTTTGCTTTCTCTATTAGTCATGATTTGGTTTCCAATGACTCATGGATAATAGACTCAGGAGCCACACACCATGTTTCACACACACCATCCCTTTTTACAAATTTAAACCCTCTTAATAATACCTTTGTCACTCTTCTTACTGGAAACTCATAGAACATTGTTGGAATAGAATCTATTCAGCTTACTGATAAAATAGTTTTACAAAATGTTTTACTTGTCCCAGCTTTCAAATTTCATCTTCTTAGTGTAAGTTGTCTAACTGTTGACTTACAAGCTATGGTTAGTTTTACACCTACCACTTGTTTGATACAGGATCTTACATTGGGATCGATGATTGGGCAGGGTAAACAAGTTTCAAAGCTTTATATTTTGGAAAATCAAAAAGCTTTTACTTCAAATTTTTTCACAAGTAACCATGTTGCTTGATCTTCTGTAGTCCCAATTGATACTTGGCATAATAGACTGGGTCATCCAGCTATTTCAAAAACTGATTTTCTTTCTTATGTTTTGAACACTTCAAAGTCTTTAAATAAAACTCCTTTTCATTGTAAAGTGTGTCATTTAGCAAAATAGAAACATTTGGTTTTTCCGGATTCAAAAACTATCAGTGAAGCTTCTTTTGATTTAATTCACATAGATATTTGGGGACCCTATTCTGTTCAAACTCATGATGGGTACAAATATTTTTTAACCATTGTGGATGATCATAGTAGGGTCACTTGGGTGTATCTTTTAAAAAAAAAATCAGAGGTTTTACAAGTTTTTCCTGGTTTTATAAAACTAATAGAAAATCAGTTACATAAAACAATTAAAGCTGTTAGATCAGACAATGCTCCTGAGCTTTCCTTTACTCAACTTTATAAAGATAAATGTATTATCTCATACCATTCCTGTCCCCAAACCCCTCAAAAAAATTCAATTGTTGAAAGGAAACATCAACATATCCTTAATGTTGCCAGGGCTCTTCTCTTTCAATCCAATATCCCTATATGTTACTGGGGAGACTGTATTCTAACTGCGGTGTTCCTCATTAACAGAATACTATACTTAAAACTAAGGAATAAATCACCATATGAAATCCTAACAACCAAATTACCAAACTATTCTGACCTTAAGTCTTTTGGATGTCTCTGTTATAAGAGCACATCTGTTCAAGGCAGAACCAAATCCCAACCAAGAGCCAAAGCATGTGTGTTTCTTGGCTATCCTGCAGGCTATAAGGGATACAAATTATTAGATTTGGAAACCAATATCATTTCTATTCCTCGGCATGTCATATTTCATGAAACCATATTCCCTTTTGTTCTATCTTCCCTTCCTGATACATCTAAAGATATCTTTGTTTCTCCTGCTAAGCCTGATGCTCAGTTACCTCTTGTAACTCCATCTTCTGATGTTAGTCAGTCTCTAACTACTACATCTTCCAGACAACATACCAAACCCAAGTATTTGCAGGATTACATTTGTTCATCTACCACTTCTTTATATCCTATTTCTGCTTTTCTATCTTACAACAAATTATCTCCTATTCATTCCTCCTTTATCAACTCTATTCTTCATATCTCTGAACCTCATTCCTATACTGAGGCAAAGAAATCAAAGGACTGGTGTAAGGCTATGGATGAGGAATTTAGTGCTCTAGAAAGACTAGATACTTGGTCCATTTGTTCATTACTATCAGGGAAACACACAATTGGTTGTAAATGGGTTTTTAAACTCAAACTTCATGTTGAAGGTAGTTTGGAGAGGTATAAGGCACGTTTGGTGGCCAAAGGATATACTCAGAGAAAAGGAGTTGATTTTGTAGATACCTTCTCTCCTGTGGCTAAAATGGTCACAGTCAAGTCTTTATTTGTCATTGCTGCAAAGAAAAATTGGTATCTTCACCAATTAGATATCTCCAATGCTTTTTTGAATGGAGAATTGGATGAAGAGATCTATATGAAACTTCCCCCTGGATATGCATCTCGTAAGGGGGACTCTCTACCTCCAGAGGCTGTTCTCAAACTTAAGAAAAACATTTATGGTTTGAAACAGGCCTCACGTCAATGGTTCATAAAATTCTCAACAACTTTAACTGGTCTGGGATTTCAGAAGATCAATGGGGATCATACTTTGTTTTGCAAGACATCAACTAACACTTTAACTGTTGTTCTAGTTTATGTAGACGACATCATCATAGCTAGTTCTTCAGAATCAAGAGTTTCAGACTTCATCAACAGTTTGAAGCAGACTTTCAAACTTAGAGATCTTGGTCTACCAAAATACTTTTTGGGGCTGGAGATTGCTAGATCATCTAAAGGGATTTCAATTTGTCAGCACAAGTATGTTCTGGAATTGTTGAATGATGCAGGATTGCTTGGATGTAGACCCTCTTCTGTTCCAATGGATCCAAGCAATAAATTTTCCAAATCTTCTGGTGAATTGTTACCTGAGGCCGAGCCTTATAGACGTCTTATTGGGAAGCTTATGTACCTTACAATAACTCGTCCAGATATAAGTTTTGCTGTTAATAAACTCTTGCCAATTCACATCTGCTCCAACAACAGTTCATTTACAGGCAGCTCATAAGGTTCTACATTATCTTAAGAACACCATTGGGCAAGGTCTTTTCTATTCTTTTGTTCCTGATTTTCAGATCAAGGCCTTCTATGATTCTGACTGGGCACAGTGCCCTGATACTAGGAGATCAGTCACATGCTTTTGTATTTTCATTGGTGATTCTTTGGTTTCATGGAAGACACGCAAGCAACAGGTTGTCTCCAAGTCTTCTGCAGAAGCAGAATACAGAGCCCTCTCAGATACTTCAGATGAGATACTTTGGTTGTCTCGAATGGTGGCTGATCTTGGTGCTGGTTCTGATTCAATACTTGTTCTATATTCTGACAGTCAGGTTGCACTTCACATAGCAAAGAATCCCGTTTTCCATGAGCGGACGAAACACATAGAGGCACAATGCCATTCAGTCCGAGAAAAGATTGATGTTGGACAACTCAAGACTCTTCATGTTAGATCTGAAAACCAGTTGGCTGATTCTCTTACCAAGCCTTTGTATCCTACTCTATTTCACAAACTCATGTCCAAGATGGGACTAATCAATATATTGTCTCCATCTTGATGGGGGCTATTAGTATAGTTGGTATTGTTAAGAGATTGTTAGAGTTAGTTAAGAGAAGTTAACTATAAGTTAGAGTTGTATAAATAGAACATTTATGTTCATTTGATGTTTTAATGAGAAAATACATTCTGATAATGTAGACCTTTTATTCTTCTCCCCTTTTGACCAATCCTTTTGGTTGTTCTACATAAACCACTTCTTTTAGTTCACCATAGAGGAAAGCACTCTTCACAAAATTGCAAGCAAGATTCTGATAGTGTCCCAGCGAGCTACCGGTGCAAAGACTTCCTCATAATCAATGCCTTTTTCTTGTGCATAACCTTTCACTACTAGTCACGCCTTATGGTTGTCAATATTTCCATCTTCATTAAGCTTAGTTTTAAAGACCCACTTCACTACAATCCTTTTTGCTTATGATAGAAGATTTACGAGTTCCCAAGTACCATTTTATCAATGGATTGAATCTCCTAACTCATTGCTTCCAACCATTTCTCTTCTTTATTTGCATCGACAAATGTTATAGGATCATCATACGAGAACAAAGCCATTGCCATCTCATCCTCAGCTTCTTCATTAGAGATTCTTTCTCCACTTTCATAATCTCTCATCCATGTTGGCGGTCTTCTGTCTCTTTTCTGCGTTTCGGCTACAGAGGGATTGCCTTGATTCTCAACGTTTTCTACATATTGTTCTTCTGCAATATTTTCTTCTGCAACATTCTCCTCTGTAACATTCTCATTACCAACTTCTTCTTCTTGAGTGTCTTCTATCTCTGGATCTTCTTCTCCCCAGTAAAGTATTTCTTCATAGTATATTTTCTCCTGTATTCCAATCCCATTTATCTTCTTCTTCAAAGATCATATCTTGGCTTATGACCACGTGTTTTAAGACTGGATCATACAATTCGTAAACTTTAGATTCTTCACCTGTTCCAATTCGAATATACTTGCGACTTCTACTATTAATCTTTATTCTCTTTTGATCGGGTACATGAACATGGCCAATGCATCCAAATATTCGAAAGTATCCAACAGTGGGCTTGAGACCACTCCAACACTCTTCTGGTACCATATCCTTCACCGCATTGCTCATTTTTCTATTCAAGACATGACACGTCTATTTCGTAGCTTTAGGCCAAAATTTTCTTGGCATGTTCTTCTCTGTGAGCACACATCTAACCATATTCATTATGGTACGGTTCCTTCTTTTGGAAACTCCATTTTGCTGTGGCGTGTAAGCTACAGTAAGTTGTCTCTTAATCCCATGTTCTTCATGAAATTGATTGAATACATTTGAAGTAAACTCTCATCCTCTGTCTGTTAAAAATTAATATAATTAGCTTTGGACAAGCTATGGAGTCGGGATGCGATGTTAGAATGAAAGAAGATTATCTTACTCTACATTACAAGAGAGGAAATCTGATTGTAAAGGCAAAGAGGTCACTCAACAGATTGTACAAAGTACTCATGGAGATAGGAGACACAACATGCTTACACACTACCATACATAATGATTATAGATCGTGGCACTCAAGACTAGGACACATCGGAGTGGAGTCGATTAAATCAATGATGAGCAAGGAACTAGATATTGGTATGCCGAGTTTCACTATTGAAAGAGAGACATGCTCATCATGTTTACTTGGGAAGCAAACAAGACTTCCATTTCCTCACGCAACAACATATCGAGCTACACATGTTCTTGATCTTATACATGGAGATTTATGTGGTCCTATCACACCTCCCAATCCTGCCAAGAATAAGTATATTTTGGTGCTGATCGACGATCACTCAAGATACATGTGGTCCATTCTATTGAAAGAGAAGAGTGAAGCTTTTGATTATTTTAAGAAGTTTAAGGCGTTGGTGGAACAAAAGACATGCTTCACTGTGAAAACCTTTAGAACCGATATGGTGGTGAGTTCACGTCATATGAGTTCCTAATTTTTTTGAAAGCTCAGGGATTCAAAGACACTTGACAGCACCATATTCTCCTCAATGGAATGGAGTGATAGAGAGAAGAAATCGAACATTACTTGAGATGACGAGGAGTATTATGAAACACATGAACGTTCCTAATTATCTTTGGGGAGAAGCTGTAAGACATGCTACATATTTGATAACCCGAGTGTCGACAAGGGTGTTGATTTCAAAGACACCATATGAAGCTTTTAAGCTCAAGAAGCCGAACATTGAGCATCTATGTGTGTTTGGGTGTGTCAGATATGCTATGACAGAAGCTCCTCACCTTAAGAAGCTCGATGATAGGGCTAAGGCAGTGGTTCTTCTCAAGACTAAGCTGGGGTTAAATGCCTATAGACTTTATGATCTAAGTCGTAAAGTAACCGTAGTAGAGATGTTGTTTTCGATGAAGCGAAAAGTTGGAAGTGGGAAGAATCGAATAAAGAAGTCGATTATGCACCGGGGGTTTTAATATTGGTATGAAAAGTTACGAGTATGAAGAACAAATGGAACAAACTCATGATCTCATAGTTTAAGAAGAGACCGACGAGCAAAATAATCAAGAAAGTAGTGATGAGGAAGAGAGGGAGTCTCAACCTCCGTTGAGAAGGTCTTCAAGGCAAAGTGGAAGACCAAGTCACTTAAATGATTATGTTGTTGAAATTGGTATGTTAGAATGCAAAAAGGCTATTGTTGTTTGTTAATGAGGAATTGTGGGACTACAAGGAAGCAAAGGCTGAGAAAGTTTGGAGAGATGCATGTAAAGAAGAGATATCATATGTTATCAAAAATAAGACATGGGATTTGGTTGGTCTTCCTGATGGATCATAAGCGATCGGTTTAAAGTGGGTTTTTAAATCAAAAGAAATTCTGATGGAAGTATAAACAAGTACAAGGCTAGACTAGTAGCTAAGGGATATGTACAACGGTATGGCATTGCTTTTGATGAAGTTTTTGCTCCCATTTCTTGTATAGAAATCGTGAGGTTTCTTCTTGCACTGGCATTAACAAATAGATGGGAAGTACAACAGTTAGACGTAAAGACTGTGTTTCTCCATGGTGAGTTGAAGGAAGTCGTGTATGTTAGTCAACCAGAATGGTTTGTAGTCAAAGGAGAGGAGAGAAAAGTTAATAGACTAAAAAAGGCACTTTACGGTTTGAAACAAGCACCAAGGGCGTGGAATGACAAACTTAACAAGGTACTTGGAGAATTGATGTTTGAAAGATGCTCAAAAGAACCTTCCTTGTATCGCAAGGAAGAACGTGATCATGTTCTGTTTGTTGCCGTCTATGTTGACGATCTGTTAGTTGCTGGTTCACATATTAAAGATGTAATGGAGTTTAAAAGAGCTATGCCAATCAAGTTTGAGATGAGTGATCTAGGAATATTGACTAACTATCTTGGTATTGAGGTAATACAACATGAGAATGGAATCACATTGAAACAAGAGAGATATGCTAGGACGATTTTGGAAGAGGCATGCCTTACCGAATGCAACGCAGTACATACTCCAATGGACGCGGGTTTAAAGCTCTCCAAGTTGCAAGAAGAAAAGCGTGTTAATGAGAAGCTATATCGGGTGCTTACGGTATTTAATTCATACTAGACCAGATTTGTCGTTTGCTGTTGGAGTACTTAGTAGATATATGCAAGAATCTAGAGAATCCCATGGACATGCACTGAAGCATGTATTGCGATATCTGCAAGGGACATTGTCACTTGGTCTCACGTTTAAGAGAGGAAAGAAGACAGAACTGATTGGTTATAGTGACCGTTCTCACAAAGTAGATGTGGATGATGCGAGAAGCACCACTGGTCACGTTTTCTATTTGAATGAAAGTCCAATCACTTGGTGCTCTCAGAAATAGGAAATGGTAGCGTTATCTTCATGTGAAGCGGAGTTCATGGCAGCTACTGAAGCTGCTAAGAAAGAGATTTGGCTTCAAGAACTTCTAGGTGAAGTTGTGAACAAGCCATGCAGAAAGGTAACGGTTTGTATTGATAATAAGTCTGCGATTGCTCTTACGAAGAGTCCCGTCTTTCATGGTCGAAGTAAGCATATACATAGACAATATCATTTTATAAGAGAGTGTGTTGAGAATGAACAAGTTGATGTGCAACATGTTCCTGGAAGTGAGAAGAAGGCGGACATTCTGACAAAAGCACTTAGAAGTGTCAAGTTCAAAGAGATGAGAGATCTCATTGGTGTTCATGATGTGTCTAAGGTAGAATTTAAGCTTAGAGGGGAGAATGTTGAATTAAGCTTAAAGAAAAATTAGAGAAAAGGAAAACTACGGATATTTAGGAGATATCTATATATTCGGTTTCACATTAGGAGTTATCTAATATGTAATATTTCTAATTAAGAGATTATGGCTTTTGTCGTTAGTTTTCATATATAAGAGGAGATGCCAAAGTGTGGCATAACTTGTAGTTTTTGAGAGATTAAGAGCTTGAGTTTTGAGAGATTTTCTTAAGCAATAAAGAGAAGTATTCTTTAAATCTTGATCTTGTCTTAAACACGATTTCTATTGTAGCTACCGTCAAGGAAGCTGTCATGCCCATCACTCTTATGATACTTTCAACAGAGTAAGCTAGAGACAAGCATGGATATTCTTTGTTTGCAATGTTCCTTAAACTTGCGGGTTTTATGTTTCTTTTGTGGCTTTGTGTTGGGCAGAATTGGTGTTCGATAACAGTAGCATCAGAGATGTTTGGAGGATATCCTTGTCCAAATGTGATGAAGAAACTTGCAGTGGAAGCCATATGCGCTTGAAATGAAAACAGAGTTGTGAAGGTGGGTTAGATTTTCATTCTTACATGTCTCTAGGTCGTGTTAGTCAATTTCTTTTACCAAGGTGGAAGTTGCACAATGGTACACAACACATGGTTCATCAATTTACAGAGTTATGATTTATATGTAAATAAGATTAGTTGTAATTGTAATCCAAGTGAGAAAAAGAAGAAGAAGCACAATCAGATTGGAGAATCTGAGTCGATTTTTAGAGCCGTTATTAGAGTAATAAAATCACTCACGAACACTAACATACATAATCGTTGGGCAAAATGCCCATTATTAGTGTAACAAAATCAATTACGAACACATAATCGTTGGGCCAAGGCCCATTACAGTTTTCTTCCGACCCGATAATGTAACAATGCCAAATTCCTTTAAAAAGGAAAGGGACTTTAGAGCTTTGACCTAAATTTCACTTCACTTATTTCAATTGCATAATTCGATCATTGTGGAAACACTACAACGATCATGATATGCGATCTTCCGATGGATTTGGCGGAGGAAGTGCTCTCTAAGCTTCCGGTGACATCTCTGAAAGTAGTGCGATCTACTTGCAAAAAGTTGAACACTTTATCCAAAAGTCGGGGCTTTACGAGAAAACTCATCGCTAAAGCAGCAAAGAAGAAAGAGTTTCAAGTGGTCATGTTGCTCGAAAATAGGGTTTCTTTGATGAACGTCAATCTCATCTCTCCATCTATAGATCCTATAGGTAAACTAAACAATGCAGATCGAGTTAGGATCTCTGAAATCTATCACTGCGAAGGTTTATTGTTATGCATCACCAAAGGAGACAAGTTGAATTCTTCTCAGCTTGTGGTTTGGAACCCTTTCCTGGGACAAGCGAGATGGATCCAACCCATAAATTCTTACAACATTTGGGACAAGTACGCTCTAGGCTACGACAAATCGCTTCGTACCCACAAAATCTTGAGATTTGTGGATAGTCGGGAGCCAAGATCAGAGCGCAAAATAACTGAGTTTGAAATCTACAATCTAAACTCTAATTCATGGAAGGTTCTTGATATCACTCCGGATTGGCAATGGCATATGAAGTCTGATCAACGTGGAATGTCTCTAAAGGGCAACACTTACTGGTATGCTCATGAGAAGATTAAACCAGATGAAGTGGAATTTGACGTCCCTGATTTCTTGGTCTGTTTCGATTTTACAACAGAGAGTTTTGGACCACACTTGCCTCTGCCTTTTCACGGCTTTGTGGATACTGTGAGTCTATCTAATGTTGCAGAAAAGCAGCTTGCGGTTTTATTTCAGAAGTATTGTTCACCTGCATACACTTTGAAGATATGGCTTACTGATAATGTTGAGCCTTATGCAGTATCGTGGAAAGAGTTGTTCTTATCGATTGATATGAGACCAAACGTTGGTTTTAGGTTTGACGATAGAGCTGCGAGTTTCTTCGTTGATGAGGAGAAGAATCTCGCGGTGGTTCTTGATAAAGACAGAAAGTACTTTAGCCCCAACGGCCGCAACATGGCTTATATCATTGGAAAGAATGGATGCGTTAAACGGGTGGATATTGGCGTATCCAAAGACCAATATTGCCGCCGCCGTGTGTGCTCTTTTGTTCCAAGCTCTGTGCAAATCTAGCAACAACCACAACAACACTCTTAATCTATTAACTTGTGTTGTTATAATTTATGTACTACTTTGTTTTCTCATCTTCTGTAACTTCTTGACAAGTTCAGAGATCAGTCTACATTTTCTCCTTGGAATCTTTTTATGAACATTTATTATTAGATGATGTAATCAGTCTACACAAGGCGATCACAACACACATTAATTTATCATTATCAACTTTTGTTGTAATTTATTTAAGCCTTCTATTGTAAATGTTTTGTATGCTTTTGTTTCTTTATTCTCTAGATATAGATATATATATATATATATATATATGTTTTAAGTAATAGTTTTTGGTTTCTCTATACTGTTTAGACGAACATGTGTAAGCACATGTTATAGAAAGAACATATATTATATTTAATGAAAAAGTAAGGACATGTTATAGATGAAGGATAAATTATGACCATTTGTCATGAGTTATGCCATATTATTTTCTTCTCTCTCCATATTAAAATACAAATATAATACCACTCCTTCATCTTTTCCGATCGTTCGGTTCTTTCTCCACCCTCCACTTCTTTTCTTTTTTTCCTCTTTCCATCAATCTTCATCGTCTCAATTATAGTTTCATCTTCATTTTTCTTTACCTCTTCTTTCTTCCTCTAGACTTCATCTTTATTATTTGCAAAAATGCCAGCCTCCACAATAATGGACAAAACGAGTGCTATGGCAAAATAGGCAAGTAATGGCGGACAAGACAAATACAATAATAGTAGACAATAGGGGAGTAGGAAGCAATGTGATGCGAGATCGAATGGACAACAAACGGTTAGACATGGTGAACATGGACGTGTTGGGATTTTTATAATCCATAACCTTAATCCATATCAGTTTCTGATGATTAAAG
>OVBE01016695.1:0-10818 GCA_900406425.1 Iberis pinnata | reverse complement strand
TAGTACTATTATTGTGAGTGATAAATATACAATTTGTATCATTTCAAACTTGCGAGCAACATCTGGAAGTCTTGATGGATGTTTCGTTGCGTCCGATTATTTCACTCATACGATGTTTTTAAGTCTTTGTTTATACTGCTTTGAGGCAAATTTTAATTTCGATATATATATAACGTAATCGAAAAAAGGTTAATATTTTTATCCACTTGTGTTATCAAAATACACACGATAAATACATCAATTATTTACAAAAATCAAAAAGTTAGGCAATGTTAGCAATAAATCCATTATAATATTATAAACTACTGGCCAATATATAAATCAGAAACTTCTAACTTGGGTTAAAGTTAAATCGTAGAAAAAAATAATTTATTATTAGTGTCTCGGTTTGTTTTGTATCGGACTCCTAACTTTCGTTGACAATTATTTATTTTCCGTTAATTAGTTATAAAGAAACATTTTTTTTTTTTTGTAAAAACAGGGCATTTACGGCATTGGTCACTTCCATCTCCGGGTTGGATAAAATGTAATTCCGATGCTTCACATCATCAGAGTAAATTATCTTCTAGCTTAGGTTGGATAGTACGCAATGCTCAAGGAACTTTTCTCCATTGTGGTCATCGACGTTTTCGTGGAAGACATAATATAGAAGAATCTGAAGTCATTGCTCTGATTTGGATCATTCAAAGCATTTCTAATTTAGGATATACAAAAGTCATTGTTTAAGGTGATAATCAAAATATCATACAACTGATATCAGAAGGAATGACTCATCGACGTTTGGATCATTATCTCAATACTATTCGAGATTAGGAAGCCAAATTTCAAACAAATACTCTATCAATATCGTCCCCGACAGGCTAATGGTTGTGCAAATTATTTGGCTAAATTTATGATTAC
Organism: Iberis pinnata; assembly: GCA_900406425.1. Classification (NCBI taxonomy): domain Eukaryota; kingdom Viridiplantae; phylum Streptophyta; class Magnoliopsida; order Brassicales; family Brassicaceae; genus Iberis; species Iberis pinnata. The sequence goes on along the minus strand of OVBE01016695.1, from coordinate 9,918 downwards.
TTATATAAATGATTCATAAATAAAACATACTTGTTCTTATTCATTACTTTTACATGTAAACAATAATCTTTAATAAATACAAAATTGTCGTTAGAAAAACAAAACTTTCATGTATAGTTTGGTGATGGGCATTAGATTAGATATAATATAAATGGAAAAGACGCGCATTCAAACATATAAATGTCAACCTCTTATGCACAACTGTCTATACATCTCCACCCGTTACATTATTTTTTTTTCTTTCTTATTGTTATTATTTTAGTAACCAATTTTTCCAAACACTTCCTTGTATATATACAACATTATTGTTTCACTAATAAACTTCCATCTTTCTTCGCATAATGGGGAACTACGTTTCTTCTGCACTAGGGAAAACGTCGTCGTCTTCTTCACCGGCCACGAAAGTGATTCTCCCGGACGGTGAAGTGCGTCAAGTTCACGTGCCCACTAAAGCCGCCGAGCTAATGATGGAGATTCCAAGTTTCTTCCTCGTTGACGCCAAATCGTTAAAAATCGGTCGGAAATTTGATCCGTTAGCTGCCGATGACGATCTTCAAATCAGAGGCTGCCACGTGTACATTGCGGTGCCTATGACTCGTGCGGCATCAGCAGCTAATGCTTCAGATATGGCTCGGTTATTCGCAGCCGCAAGGAAACAGCAACGTCGCCGAGCCGAAACTAAATCTCCCGGCGCTGGGAGGGTTTCGCCGGAAGGAGATGAAGAAGACATGAGGATGATAACGGCGGGTACAAAGCTGAATTTAGAAAACATGGAAGAGTTTTCGGCGGCGGAGTTTATGCATAGGATCTCGGTTTCGAAATCTAAGAAGCCCAACTTAGAAACCATAGTTGAAGAATCTTTGTCTTAAAAAGTTAAGATAAAAAATTTAATTTAAAGTTTTAAAGTCTCATACTTTTTTTTCTTCCAATCTTCTGTTTTATCCTCTCTGCGTAAGTAGTTTCTCTTTTGTGGTATTAAAGAAAGTAATTAGTCGAGGATGAAAATGTGATCTTTTCATTTTTTTTATTTTTGTTGAAAAAGTGTTATATCCAATTATGAGATGTGATTATTAGTTACTTCATATGTTGAAACTCATTAGCTTTTCGAATTTATGATCGAATGTACTATAGACAAGCTAAATTTGTATAAATGATAACCTATATATAAATTATAATAGACAAATCTCTCGATTAATTATTAGTATAGACAAAAACTTAGTTAGTTGGTTGCCTCTATACACGTATCGAGTTTGAATCCATTCACCAATATTAACAAAAGAACTCAATATCTTTCGGAATTTTCTTAAAGTTCACGTCAAGATTAGACTCCATAAATCTCTATTTTTTCTCATTCTGATTGAGATTTTTTTATTTGATTTTGAATGATATCAGAGAGGGAGATGTTAAACATTGAATTTTATGAAAGCATGTCTATGATTCTAAAAATTGATTTTACCTTAAATATCCTAATTAAGTTTTGATTCCTTTATCAAACATTTTTGCAATTATATATTCACTTACCTAAATAAAATCAATTAGGGTTATCAATCTCATTACCTATCTCATATTAGAAGACATGCACTAGAGATCATCTACAAACCTTACTCTTGGAAAGTAGTAAGCAAAAGTAAAGGATCAAGATATAATGAGAAACACACGAGTCATGAAGTATGCAAGACAATGATGTAACCATGCATGATCAAATTTAATTATCCTCAAAAATTTATAATATATTTTAAGAACAATATAAGAATAGAAGAGATATTGTACACTACTGGTTAGATCGTGTGATGAGTAATGATCAATGGCGTGCTTTATATCCAGCCTCATCTATAACATATTTGGCAAAGACTGGATCTGATCATCGTTTTAGCTCGTTCCAAATTCGACAAACTATAGAATGTAGTAAGAAGCTGTTCAGATTTGATAAAAGATGCGTCAATGCAGAGGGATTTTCTGATGCTATTTGTCAAGGATGGGGAACTACATCTTCGACTGATTTTGTCCATAATATCCAAAATCTAAACCTGAATCCGAAATCGATCCAAAAAATCGGGTTCGGATCGAGTAAAATATCCAAATGGATATTATATTATTTGGTTTGGATACCCGAACCCGATCAGATATATCCGAAATAACCAAACCTAATAACACTAATAGATTTCAAAGTTTCTAACATTAGACGGCGTTTGAGATTCATCTCCTTCCTTCTTCTTTTTTTCCTTTTTGCGAAATCACACATTCACACTAATCATCAAATATTTTACAAGTTTAATTCTTGTTTTTTATCTTTATATTTTTATATCTTTAAGTTTCTTTGTAACATTCTTGTTTTGATTTCATAGTATGAAACTCATACTCATTAAGAAACTAAGACTTGAAGATTTGAAGTTGGAGACAAAAAGTTTTCCTTATTTTCTTTGGTAACTGGTCTGATTTTTTTTTTTTGTATTTCAGATATTTTGCAATAGTGATTTTTTTCCATTTCGAATAGTGATTTTTTCAGTTCGGATATTTCAAGATCATTTTGGAGATTTATATCTGATTTCAATCCAACAATCCGAAACCGAACTAAAATTTTGAAATATCCAAAAATCCAAACCCGAACCCGAGGATAACTGAACCGAATCCGATCTGAAGTCCTAAAATATCCAAACGAATCCTATAATTGAAAATCCAAAAATCTGAACCCAACCGGGTTCAAATATCCGAACGCCCAACCCTAATAACCAGCTTGCATGCCGCTGTGAAATCTCTCTTTAGAAATCTCAGAGTTGGTGTAATTACTTAGTTTGCAACACTGAGTTTACGGAGCTTATTGATAAGGCCTTGATTGATCAAAATGCGTCACCTTCTCAACTCTCCCATCTATATAAACAAATAAGACAATCTTATATTGATGAGAAAATCTATTAGAAAACTAAATCATAATCAGTGGCTTAAGGAGGGAAACTACAATACACAATTTTATCATGCTTGCACAAAAAATTGTATTGCTCACAATTGTATTTTATCACTACAATCAAGTTCTGGACAACATTCTATGGGAATACGCTTATTGGAAAGGAAGTTGAAGATTACTTTACAAGGTTATTCACTAGCAATGGGGTGTCTGACTTTGATAATATCTTTCATGGGTGCTACTGTAAGCTCGATGGATAATGCTACACTAATCGTTGAGATTAAATAACAAGAAATTGAGAATGTTGTTTTTCTATTGGTGAAGATAAGGCACCAGGTGCAGGTGTTGATAGGTTTCCAAGTAACTTATATCATTCTTATTGGCATATAAATAAGGTTGATATTGTTTCCTCTATACAATGGTTCTTGTGTGATGGAATTGTGGACTCGGCTTTTAACACACTCATATATGCCCGATTCCGAAGATAGATATACCAAGGAAGATGGAGGAATTTTTGTCCTATCAGTTTGTGTAAAGTCTTCTATAAAATTATTGCAAAGATTCTGTTGGCCTATCTAAAACCAATATTGTCAAAGTTAGTTGCACCAGAGCAAGCTGCGTTTATTCCCGGAAGGTTCATTACAGACAATATAGTCATGGCCCATGAGATTTTTCATTCACTCAAGACTGATCGTAGATTAGCAGCCGCTTTTATGGCCATCAAAACCGATATAAGCAAGGCTTATGATCGGATTGAGTGAGCCTTCCTTGAAGAAGTCCTTCGTCAGCATTGGTTTGATGAAACATTGATAAAATAGGTAATGTTGTGCATCCGCCAGGTTTCTTATTCTGTTTTGATTAATGCTTGGCATCATGGTTACATCATTCCACAATGAGGGCTGCGTCAAGGTGATGTCTTATCACCGTATTTGTATATCTTGTGTGCGAATGTATTGAGTATTATGATCCATAAAGCTAAAGTTAAAGGCTTGATTCAAGGTATACAACTGGGTCATACAGGTCCGCCCATTACGCATCTACTCTTTGCGGATGATTGCTTATTCTTTTGTCAGGCTAATCGTTCCAGTGTGTATCAGCTTAAGAAATTGTTTAATCAGTATGAGGTTGTATCTGGGCAACATATTAACTATGCTAAGTCATGTATCACATTTGGTGGTCAAGTATTTGAGTTTCAATGCTCTGCCATCTCTCGGATTTTGGAAATTCATAGATTGGGAGGGAGTGATAAGTATCTAGGTTTCCCTGAACGAATCAACCGCTGTCAAACCTCTTCTCTACGTTCTATTACTAAGAATATTTCGTCTAAGGTTCATGGTTGGGAATAAAATTTTCTAAACCCGGCCGTGAAGTATTAATAAAAGTTGTGGCTAGTTCATTACATATCTACCATATTAATTGTTATAAACTTCCAGCTCAATTATTCAATGAAATCAATTCGATACCGAGACGATTTTAGTGGGGAGGAACAAAGACTAAGTGAAAAATACACTAGCTATCGTGGCAAAAACTGTCATATCCTAAAGTCTTAGGCGACCTTGGATTTCGTGATTATCAGCCTTTCAATCAGTTGTACTTTTTTGTAGGTGATGTGTTCAGAGAATTTGTAGTTGCTACTAATATGCACAATGTTTTACACAAATGGTGACGTCCATTGCAGAGGAAATGGACATTAATGAGAGCCGAATATCGTCAACTGAGAAGCCTGCAGACGAGTTAGAGACAAACACAATTAAAGTAGACAAAGTAATACACAAAATTGACATATTTTTGCTTTTTCTATGTTAAAAACCACAACCATAATATGTGCAAGGTGATGAGTTATCCACCGAAGAGCACGGAGACCAATTAGATAAAACCAGGAAACATGTAAACAATGTAAGAAGGATGATGGATAAACCGGAAACCGATTTAGAGACAACCACGATGAAAATAGACAAAGTAAGACACAAAATAGAGACATTTTTCATTCTCAATGTCACTAACAATATAAATATTCTATTCCGCAATAGTTACAGTCCACAACAGAGAGAGTGGACGATAAGAACACACAACATCCACCCACAACCAACTTAAATATTAATTAAAGCATTTAAATACTCCAGCTGCGTATTTTTTTGTAGTTCCCACTGACAGTATCCACTATATTATATGTAGACAATGCTGACATGCCTCCCGAGTACGTCCAACACCATAATCGAGGATATTGCTCTTGTAGAGTTGCCTATTAGACAACTTTTTATATAATGGACATAAATGACCTTACGAGCTCACTCTTGTTTTTGAAGATCATCCCAATGTAAATTGCTACACCTCATTTTTTCAAATTTATGATCAACTCGTCACTTCAAATTATCCCAACGTTGTCTCTATATGGGTTGTCATCAAGTGCTAATATGGGGTCCTATACTATTCCTCCACCAACACAATTGCCACTTTCTATTTCATGTCTATCAGCATCCGAACAATCTTTTACACCACGATATACAATCAGGTGTCCATCTGCATTATCATATAACGCCTTTTGATTTATTTCCACTCCATCCACATTAAGCAACAATCCATTGTCTTCTTCTATCCTCTCCACTTCATTCTCATCTTCACACAATCCCCTATCTTTTCCCATATCGCATTATCCACCATTTCGACCACTACCGTTATCATGTCCATGTACGGGGGTACTTCCCATAATATTGCCTCCACCGGTGGTTTCTATAGACATCAAGTCATCTGATCCACCATTAATGCTATTACTCGGTCCTTCATCGATATTCGTTATATTTTTTCCACTCATTTCCATACTTTGTCCACACGATTGTTCAGCGTTTGTCCCACAAACAAGGCTACACGACTCAACCCCTTTGGTATCGTAGACTCTATCAAACGGATCCCATTTTGTATGGATAATATGTGTCTATACGAGCCTACATCACATCGAAATCGTAATCCTTGCAACTATCATACCAATATTTTCCTTCTTCATCGTTGTCCACACCTTTAAACCAACTATTTTCGCTCCCATCCACATGTTCTTTCCTCTCTCGTTGCGGTTTATGTCCACATACAAATACTTCGTCTAGACCATCAGTCATATCTGGTAAACCACTTTGATCATCACCAATTGGATTACATTCTCGCCCACCAACCTGAATCGCATGTCCACGCTCGTTCAAACATTGTCCACTATTATGTTTTTTCTCTAATTTCATGACCACCTTCAAACATTTCCGGACCAATAATGTGTTCTTTCCCCTCTCGTTGTTGTTTATGTCCACAGAAAACTACTTCTTCTACCCGAGTAGACATATTTGGTCCACCAATAAGAGACAGTTCAAATGCATTACATTCTCATCCACTCACATTTACTACGTGTCCACTTTCTTTCATGCATTGTCCAGTGTCAATATCCGCCGTCAATTCATTACATATTTGTCTACTTGGCGTATGTTTATAACCATTTTTGAACATTGTTTGTCCACGTATTGTCCCTCTTCGATCAAGGCGGACTGTTGGCCACCACCATTTTTTTCCACCGCTACAACTACTTTCTCTCTCTCTATCCACTTTCCAGTCTGTCCCCGACTTGCAAGAAAGCATCATCTCTATACCCTGAAAATAACTTGTCGCCAAGTTTGGTATCGTTATTTGGTGGACATACTCCGCTCGCCCACGTAAACATGTCTGAAGGTACATACCTGTCCACCTCATTTCTCGACTCTATGGACAAATACATGTTCTGTCCACCACATTCTGACCTTGATCTTTTGAATTTCTACAACCCATGCTCGTCATCGACAGAGACAGGCGGCATCTTCACCTCTGTGAAAACTTCATCAGAGCTTCTCTGCCATTAGCTTAGTTTTATTTGCTCTTTCCTTATCACCCCACCATAAGCTTCAACCACTTTGTTTATAAAACTTCCATAACTTTCATCTAATATCATGTGAACACATTTTGCAAACGTGTCTTTCCTCACACAAAAATACCAACATCCAGATTCTACACATTCCCAATCAGCCACAATGACCATAATCGTTTTGTTCATCATATTTTACGTATATAGTTAACATTTAGATTCCTGTCATCATTTTTTCCACCGACCCAACTTCAGCCAATAAATGAACTCGCTACTTATAAATGATCGAAGACTAAAAAAACATAATGAACGACAAAAAAAATTAATGATGCTTACCTTCCAAAATCGCCCTTCAACACATTTTTCGTAAGAAGAAGATGAGATACCATATTAATTGCTAAATCTCAATTTTCCACGGATAAAGATCATTACCTTATGGGTTAAAATAAATTCATTTTGTTGTCACTAATTAATTATATTAATTATCATTAATTGCTTCTGCATCAGCGAGTACTTTTGACGCGCTTTCTTCATATAAGAAGAGGGTGTTTTCGTCAATGACAACATGCCACTATACCATATATATGTTATATTTTTGCAATTTTTGTATAATATGGTTTGATATATAATGTAAGTCCACTACTATTTATGTTAGTTTTGACAAGAAAAAAAAACATTTTTTGTCATAAATTTTTTTTTAATATATATGACAAAAGAAAATTTTTTCTTAGTTTATATATATATATATATATATTTTAATATAACACACGTATATATTTTGTTTTCCTGAAAGGTACAAAACACAATTGTACTAACGTGCGCGTTGGTCTCCTCGACACGACGCCGTCGCTGATTGTCTCCGTTCGTCTCTGACTGCCACCAGAAGAAGAAGATTCTCCCCGGAGATATCAATTGCATCTCGCTCCACACAATTTTCCCATAGCAAGGTCCGATTTTCCCCCTTTTTTCATGAGTTGCTGTTGTATGGAAGATCATCGGTAACGAATTAGGGATTTAGGAAGAGCGTGTTCAATCTTCGATGCATAAAGAGAGAGACGTTTCATTGCTCGATCGGAGAGGGAGAACCGATTGATTTGCAATATTTTAAGTGATTTGAACCTTGATGGTATAAATTCTTTGTATAGTTTTAATGAAAAAGTAATGTTTGTTTCAGGCAAAGGAATATAAGCTCTTGTGAAGGTAATGATGGATGTTGATGAGAAGGTTTCATTGGATGTGACATGTGGTAAGGATGAGATTGTGGTGGAAGAGCTTAGGAACTGTTTACCCAAATGGGTTACACAAGAACAAGTAACAGATATGATTAGAGGGACATGGAGGAATATAGTTGAGATAGTTGATAATTTTTATGAGCACGAGACTAATTTCTATAAGCAAGTCTCTGCTGTTATATCTTTCACTTCTAAAGATGGGATTAGTTCGGATAACCACGAAGCACTTGTTTCAAAACTGGAGCAGTTTATGCATTGTGAAACTGAGCGAAACGATAGTTGTCAGTTTCACAAACTCAAGAGCATGAGTAGTAGCTCCCAGAAAAGCAGTATTTCTCCTGTGAAAAGGAACAGAAAGATCAAAGGTAAATCAAAGACGAAAGGAAAACCTTGTCCTGCAGGCCCAAAGCAAGCTTCGATTACTAAATTCTTCAACAAAGTTCCTTAAAATGAAACCAAGGCTTGCTTAAGAGGCCAAAGAAGCAGTTTTGTTTCTGCAAAATATAGCGAAGTGATGAAATGTTGTGTGATTTTCATAGGTATTATTACTTCACTGATATTGCAGGGAGAATGTTGGAAGATTAGGATTTGCTTGTTTATAATGGTTAGCATTTAGCAACCAATGAATCCTGGGATAGATCTTCACAAGCAACTATGATCTAAAAGATCTTGTGCTGGCATAGTTTTGCAATGTAAGAAGCTCAATGTTTTGTTAACGTTGGCCTTATTGAGGTATCCTATAATCATATAAGCATACATGTCTTTCAGTTGCAGAATTGTGGGTTTAAATTCCAAAGAGCATTCCATTTATGTTTGATCATAATCTGTTTCTTTTCTCTGTTTCCTGATATTGTCATGTTAATGGGCGTCTGTTAAGTTAATTTAGTAGCCCTGGAAGATGGAAGAAAGAACAAAGAGAACCGAAGTATAGCTAACAACTTTCATTGTCTTAAAACCTTGTTTCTAAACAGTCAACATCTTAAAACATGTTGAATGTTGCTTTGCAAGATCCAAGCCAAATCCATGAAAGTTTGGCCGGAATAAAGTTTCTTTAAAACTATTTGACTGAAAATAAATAATTGTCAACCAAAGATACGAGTTCCCATACAATCTAAAACTAAGCAAGACAATAATAATAAATTTAATTTTTTTCAGTAATTTAACTTTATCCGAAGTTAGAGCATCATTATTGGAGTCCTAATATGGGTCCTTATTGATTTAAGGCCCAAAATTAAATCAATAATAAACCATTTTCCTAAGGACGTTCCTTAGTTAACGTCGACCTATCTTTTGTCCTTCTTTGCCACCTGTCAAATAATTCTGCTTTCTTTGTTGAAATGAGCTCCGATTTGCCAACGGCTGGAGACGGTAACGAACAAGCTGCAGGAACGAGCGTTGGGGCATCACCATCTTACAACAAACAGAAAGAGAAGGCACGTGTGAGTCGAACATCTCTGATTCTATGGCACGCTCACCAAAACGACGCAGCTGCAGTTCGGAAACTCCTTGAGGAAGATCCATCTTTGGTTCACGCCAGAGACTATGATAAGCGAACACCTCTCCATGTAGCCTCGCTTCATGGATGGATCGATGTTGGTAAATGTCTGATCGATTATGGTGCTGATGTTAATGCTCAGGATAGGTGGAAGAACACCGTAAGCGTTTATTCCTTTTTGATTCGATTTAAAGTTGTAGTATGGATCCTGATCTGAAATTTTCGTTTGGCTATTCGAAGCCTCTGGCTGATGCAGAAGGAGCTAGAAAGCTGAAAATGATTGAACTGCTGAAATATCACGGCGGTTTATCTTTTTTGAGTTTTGAATTTTCTCTTCTTTCTCGTTTAGAAATTTTAATGATTCTGTATTATAGGGTCAAAACGGAAGTCACTTTGAACCAAAGCCTGTGGCACC
>OVBE01016694.1:0-10819 GCA_900406425.1 Iberis pinnata | reverse complement strand
GTAGTGTCCATGCGGACAAGCCCACATGGACGCGGACAGGCCCAACTGACAGCTCTATGCATAACTACGTATGAAATTGCGATGTGTGTCAGAGGAATAAGTATGATTATTTTGCTAAACCTGGCCTTCTTAATCCTCTGCCAATACCTCTCAGCGTTTGGGAGTCTATAAGTCTTGATTTTCTTGAAGGACTCCCTCCTTCTCTGGGCAAGCATTGTATTCTGGTTGTGGTTGATCGTCTCAGTAAGAATGCCCATTTCTTACCTCTCTCTCACCCTTACACAGCTCTTGATGTTGCACAACTGTTCCTTGATCAGATTTTCCGCCTTCACGGGATGCCTCAGGACATTACTAATGATCGCGATCCTACCATTTTAAGTGAAGTCTGGAAGGAATTGTTCCGCGTTCATGGGGTTGATTTGCGTTTCTCTACCGCTTACCATCCTCAAACGAATGGCCAAACCGAGGTTACGAACCGTACTCTCGTGACTTATCTCCGTTGTATGACTTCAGACTCTCCTAGTTCTTGGGCTAAGTGGTTGCCCTTAGCTGAATGGTGGTACAACACCACTTACCACTCCGCTATCCGTTGTACACCATTTGAGATTGTTTACGGCCAACCTCCACCAACGCACCTGCCCTATTTTCCGGGGGAAAGCTCTTCCATGACACTTGTCTGGAGCTTACGCAAACGCGAGGAAGTGATTAATATGTTAAAATTCCACTTGCTCCGTGCTCCGAATCGTATGCGCCATCACGCAGATTCTCATCGTTCTCCTCAAGAATTCAAGATTGGTGATCGTGTCTATCTAAAACTTTAGCCCTATCGGCAGCATTCTCTAAAGAACAGGTCTGTTCCTCACAAAATATTGCCTCGTTTTTATGGTCCCTTTGTGATTTTGGACATGATTGGTGATGCTTCCTATAAGCTTGATTTACCCTCCACTGCCTTGATTCACAATATGTTTCACGTGAGACAACTTAAATTGTGCCCGAATCCAGCCACTACATCATCTATTCTTCCACAGTTTCTGCTCGACGTTGGTACAACTAAAGAACCAGAGAAGATTTTATCCAAGAAGATGGTTCGCCGCCATAATCTGGCTGTCACCAATCTCTTAATTCAATGGAAAGGTGAGCCTCCAGATCGAGCTACTTGGGAATTCTACCAGGATTTCATCGCCAAGCATCCTCATTTCATTCTTGAGGACAAGGATGCTCTCAACAAAGGGGTATTGTTGAAGGATTAAGGAGTACAAGTGAAGATTTCATCTGCATTTTATATCCTGTCTCGTATTGTCTTTATATTATGCTTTGGTTTAATTTACAAACTCGGTTCAATGTTGTTTACATTTAATTTCCGGTTTAGTCTTATTTCGGTTAATGATTGTAAATGGTTTGCATGTAAACGATTAGGAATCTCCTTTTGTACATGAGAGCTGGCTCTTTCCAGCACTATCAATGAAATAACAATCTTTCTCTCAAATCCTTTCTCTTTGAAATCAAATTTTCAGTAACGATTCGTGCTCTTTGAGGTGACTTTCTATTCCCGATCATCTCTTGAGTCTTATCGTGAATCATCTCTTCGGATTGTTGACTGAATCCTTGAGCTGATCATTTATCTTTATTTCACTGCTTCATATTTCACTACCTTGTTCAACGAAGTTTCTGTAAAGGAGCAAATGCTTGTGGCTGATATATTAGATTCTTCGGAATTGAAATCTAGCTTAAAATGCGCTGATAATCTGCGAGGTGTTTATGAGTTATCATTAGAATTTCTTAGAGATAGGGTGAGAATTAGGGTTTCTTGTAATGGCTTATTTTTTTGCTCTAGCATTCCTGAAAAGGGTGTTTACTATGTTTGAAATCCATCTACTAGAGAGTATATGAAATAGCCTAAAAGCAGAGAAAGAAATGTGACTCGGTTTTATCCGTATGGTGAGGCTACTCTTGTTGGCTTGGCTTCTGACTTAACCAAGAACAAGTTCTATGTGGTCATGGATGGTTACCATAGGTCTTTTGGTCAAAGACCTGATGGGACTTTCATTAGCTTTGTGTTTGATTCCGAGACTAACAAATGGAGGAAATATGTTTCTGTGTTGGAAGATTTTAGTTTCACTCATATGAGATAGAACCAAGTGGTGTTTCTCAATGGTATGCTTCACTGGTTGATGGGTGGTTTGTGTTATATACTTGCACTTGATGTTGAACAAGATCTATGGAAAAAAGATTTCTCTGCCTGGTGAGATCAGATTTGGGTAGAATGCATGTTGTTAGTTATGTGGTGCTAAACAATTTATTTGTAGGGGTTTTCTAGGATTTGTGTCTTTAGTTTTTGATACCTGACTTTGGAGTTTTTGAGACTCTGTAAATTCTTGTGTGGTCCTTGTTGGGGTTAAAAACAACACACTCAGGATCAACGTCTGAGAAATACGAAACAATATGAGCATTCCTTACTAGCGGCATAAACAAATCACATTCACGATACTTCTGAAATACCACATGCGATACGTTTCTGAAGACTCAAGCAACAATAGTAAAATCGCTAAGAGACCATCTCTGCACTCTTTTTTCCTTAGTCGAGAATGGTTTTTCCCATCGGGTTTTCATATGACTAAGGTTAACGAGGCAAAATGGTCCGCTTACGTCCGGTATTGGCCAACGTGCTTGACGTAAATATCCGAGAAACCTTGACAGATATGTAACCTCAGAAAAAACCTTAATCCCGAACATTGTTTACGAGCAGCATGAATCATGCTCAACTACGAACAATCGAGACGTCTTCAGACATACATTCATCTCGCAAACTGGTAAGATGAATATGTGCAAGGAATTCATCTCACCAACTGGTGAGATGAATCTGGGCAAGGAATTCATCTCACCAACTGGCGAGATGAATCTGGGCAAGGAATTCATCTCACTAGTTTGCGAGATGAATCAGAGACATTTATTTCACCAACTGGCGAGATGAATCTGGGCAAGGAATTCATCTCGCTAGTTAGCGAGTAAAATCAGAGACATCTCGTCAATTGGCGAGATGAATCTGTGCAAGAATTCATCTCGCTAGTTGGCGAGAGGAATCGGAAACATTCATCTTGCCGACTGGCGAGATAAATCAGAAACAATCATCACGTCGACTGGCGAAATGAATCGGAAACATTCATCTCGCCAGATGGTGAGATGAATCGGAAACTTTCCTCTCGCCAACTAGCGAGATGAATCACATACGCGCTTCAAACGAATTGTCTCTCATTTGCTATCGTTTCGAGATTCCGTTGAAGTTTTACGATAAAACTCGTAAAACTTATTCTTTTCGTACAATGACGTTCTACAACTCGCGAAAGAATCGTAAAATTATTTTGTATTGATCAATCGTGTGAAATGATGATGTTTAAATTAAACGCCGACGTTATCTCACTTACGTGATCGGAATAACCTTTTCGGATAGGTTTCAATCGTATCTTCACACGAAAGCTCGTTTTCTCGACAAGGACCATAAAAATTGCCTAAACCGTAAACTGGCCCAATGAGGCCTAAAACGCGATAATGGCCCACTTACGATTCCAAGTGAGATTTGAGCCCAAGCGCAATGACGTTCAATCACCAAATTTACTCGGAAGACGATAAATAATCTGATGGGTCAGAAACCGTGTTATCTTGAAATATGTCACCAGACTCATTGTTTACGTCATGTATACTGACGTTAAAATCACCAAACATTGTGAAGTCCACCAGAAGATTGATGCCCAAAAATGGTTGAATCTCATCTAAATAACTATTTCCTAATGGTTGTAGTGGTTCACGTTCTAAAACGTCTTCTCTCATATGTTTAAGATTTACTTGTGTCACCATTACCCAATGATCGTTCTTATTTCTATGCGTGGGTAAATAATATAAAGTACCTGCACAATTGGTAAATATATATATATATATATATATGTTATACCTATATAATATAATATTTTATTGAATTCACTAAATACCAAGATTATATCTGATTCGGTTGTGTGGCGAGAATGAAAAGATTATATTTTTCAAGTTTCTACGCGAATATATCGAATTCACGTCAAACTTGACTAAATTGAGACCTTCAATATCAATTGTATCATACCAATCACACATGAAGACCACACTTCGCAATTTCAACAACCCTAGGTATCAGACCTCCAATATCTCTCGAAGAATACCATAGTAGAAAACATCTCTGAAAGACGACGATACACCATGGTCTAACGACGTCCTTTCCCTATCTAAGATGTTAACCTCTAAGGCGAAACCCCTCGTGCAATATCTTGGATAGGACGTAGCAATGCTGTTTGCCCCTCTTGCAAGATTGACCAAACAAGTCGGAAAGGTTTGACCATTAGATGTTACCTCTCGAACATATATATATATATATTTATAAAACGTTATACCTTTACAAAATAAATTGTTTATAATTGTATTAAATTAAACAGTTACAAAAAATTGAAGCCACTTAATGAACTCTTCTTATAATAGAGCTTCTACTCTGTCTTCATATTTATCTTGGAAATACCCACAGACAAATGTCATGTATATCTTACAAAGTTTTAAGAAACACAAGTTATATAACTATATGTATAATCAAAAGTTGAAAAAATTTGATGTATTGATGTTTACCTTTCATATTCGAACATATCGTCAATATTATTGAGGATATATATATAAGTAGATTTTCCACTCTTCTTCTGTAAGTTGGCGAGTTTTGTCCTTTCAGCTCAGTCGTCCAATTTGTTAACACATGCTTGGAACATAAGCTGGAGGAATGGGATATTTTCCATCGTCGTCATGCCGAGTTGTTTTACGAATTTTTGTCCGAAGATCTCTTGGAAAGTAATATTGTGCAAAATTGCAGATTCTTCATTGATGCTCGGTGCCACAATAGAACCCTTGACTTTGCTTAGATTTTTGACATTTTTCTTCTAGTGGAACATGTACCTCTCGAAGGGGTATATCTACTGATATTGAACCGGTCCACCTAGTGATGCTTCACGAGGAAGGTTAATTGTGACATGTTCCTTGACATCAAAGAATTATGGTAGGAAAATCTTCTCCAAGTCGCAAAGGATCATTGGTATATACGCCTGTAATGTGGAAATACCATCAACGGTAAGTGTCCTCTTGCTAAGATCACGAAAGAAAGCCACAACCGCTGTAAACGCACATAAACCATATAAGTATTCAATGATTAAAACATATATGTAAATTGCACACAAATGACTACATTAATACCATAATGACTTCGTGAACATATTTTGGAAGGAAATGCTCAAATGAAAATGGGAGAAGGCATTGGATCACTACATGAAAATCGTGGCTCTTTATTCGAATGAACTTGTCTTCTCCGATATCAACACAATTCATCATATAAGATGCGTATCCATCGAGGAATTTGACCATATGAATAATCCAATCATAGAAATCATCCTTTGCATTCTTAGGTAATCTAAATGCCGGAATTGAACAACTTCCATTTTCCATGATGTCTGGAAAGTCTAATCTACACTTCATTTGGTCTTCTCTTGGACATTTAGGAATGTGTTCATTATGTTGTCAAAGAAGTTCTTCTCGACATACATGACATCTAGGTTATGCCTCAACAAATGGTCTTTCTAGTAAGGCAAATTCCGGAATATGCTTTCTTGAGCCAGTTATGATGTTCTCCTGCAAACTCACATTGACATGTCCATTCCCACCAACATTAGAATCATTGATCCTTTCAACGCCAATAACTCTCATTTTGGTTAATAGATATGTTCCATCAAATTTAGGTGGTCGACCTTCACCACATCTCTTCTTCATGAATAATGTAGTAGATCCACGATATGGTTGATTTGGGGGAAAAAAATCTTCGGTGACAATCAAACCTACATGTTTTTCTTCCATTCGTCAGGTGGTAAGATATCCCTTAAAAATTTGGTTATTCCGTCAACTGCATCCCCAAGCAAATTATAGTTTGTCTTCTCTACATCCATTATATAATGGCTAATTCGTTGCGTCAAACATATCAAAAAACCATGGTGCTTCTAAATTAGGTTCTTCATTCGAAACTTGCACCGACTCTATATTTTATAAATATACGTTATTAATCATTTGAACCGTACCAGCCCTAAAATCTAATTCCGTTCTAGGTTCTTCAATCCAATCGGCCAATGGTTCGCTACCGCTTCTACTACCAACAAAATAAAGTCTTTCTTCATGTAAATACCAAATCTTATAACCAGACATAAAACCATTGTAATACAAGTGATTTCATACTAAATTTATCCTGATATGATAAGAATTCTGACATTAATAGCATGAACATGTTAACTTACGACTGCTTTGTGTCCGAAGTTGTCGACATGCTAATTCCATGAACTCCATATCACCACGCGCATATTCGTCATTCAAAAGTTTGGTGCTTGCATTCATCTTTTCACCATCCATCCATGATCGAAATAGGGAGGAGTTGACATATTTTGCAAGAATGTATGTGTTTAATGTGTGATCAATGAAGGTGAAGTGGTATGGTTATATAGGTATTCTAATTTGGATTTTTTAGTAAATATTAATTGGCCAATATATCATGATGAAAAAATAAAATGCATTCTTTTAAGAATTGACTCTTTTTTTTTTCTTTTTGATAGGAACTTTTATTTTTTGTGTATATGTTCTTAAACCCTCGATTGTTCAGACTAATGTTATATACACTTATTATTGTGTGACTATTACAAGAAAATACCTGAATTTTATACAAAAGAGATAAATAAATAAAAAAGAAGACAGAAAATTTTATCATTGCGCCCGATATGTGTAAACCTTTCGGTTTCTATATTATTTCAATAGACAAAAATATATATAAATGTGAATCAACATTTTCCTTCAAAGACATCTCTAGATTCTCTCATAAAAACAATATTTTTATCCTTTTATTTTTCTCTTTCCTTGGCACATTTCTCTTCTTCTTCTCAAAAGAATCTGTACTTTTTTGAAGATTAAGTCGACCTCTTGAATAATTTGAAGTTGCTTATATTTAAAAGTGATATTTTTTTTTTTGCAGAACTCAAAAGTGCTAGCTAGACGACTTCTTAGTGGCGGATTAAAACATGAACAAGTTAATATGTTACATTCACACAAAAAATAACTCATAGTTCCAACCATCACATTTATTCGATAATTTTTTGACTAATATTACGTCATCTAGATTTTATACTTGAAAACAAAAAATAGTCATAAATTAACAACTATTTTTCAACTTGTGATATAATTATTTTTTATTCTTACTATATCAATGTTTATTAGCACAAAAAAATTGGTTTGTGTTTATCACATCTTAAGCTATTCAGACATGCTAATATAAGATGACTAAGATTAAGTTGTTTTTGTTAGATAAGTTCGGTTTCACCTTTGATGTAATGATGGCTCACGTCAAAGACCAGACATGGAAGATAGATATTCCATCCACCCCCAAAAGTATTCAGAGCAATGTCATTTCTCTAGATAATTAAAGAAGAAATAAAGAAGATACTAAACATTTTTTTATAGAGAATCATAGTATTTTTATCTTTTATGGATGTATTTAGATTGACGTGGTCCGTTGGATATTCTCGTTATGTGAATTATATGACTTGCAATCTAGAAATAAACTTATATCTATCAGGTAGAATATAGTTTTTAGTGGAAGTCGGACATTGTGTGCAACCAATTCAAATATTCTGCTTTGATCTTTAAAACTACTAAACTATATCTATATCTGTCTGGTTAACTCAATTTTTATCTTCCTATTAAACATTGTATTTATATTTGGTGGTAAATTGTTTTTGATGTTTGTCTTAAAGCTTAATACTTCTCCAGCTCGATCTATCACGATTCCATTTTAGAAGTTTATACTATAATCTTTGACACTTAATTTTGAGTCACAATTGAATTTTTTATGAGATTCAAAGTTAATTTTTTTTTTTATTTTCTTTTTTGTAGAGAGAGAGAGCTGGTTCAGAATTGACTAAATTTAGAATAAATTTTACTTTCTATTTTGTTGGTTCATAAGTTGTTTGTTGTAACTTTCTATTTTGACTCTCGTTTGTCGGCCTTGACGTCCGGTATGTCGAGTTTCGACTCCCGACATTTTGGGCATTCATAGCCAAAATTTGTAGGCATTGTAAATCTTTCGGGTTCTATATTATTTAAATAGACAATATACATATATATATATATATTATTTATAGGTTTCAAAAATCTTTCTTCATTTGTCTTTTTTTTTCTCTTACGAATATTATATAAATAATTTCTTTTATCTCTTTTAAATTTAATTTCAAAAATTTAAATTTTTGTGACTTGTCATTTGCTGTTTCTCAAAATGTGTTTACTTTCTTCTTTGTATGTTTAAAAACAAGTTTCAAATTTCACTTAAATGGTATTAAGATAAATGAGAAAGGTTGAAACATTTTCAGGATATTCATTAAATAAAAATTAATTTCAATTCAAAAGTCTTTTCAACTTTTAGTGACACATAAATTAATAATTTGTCTAGTCAAAGAAAATTTACTATATATATATATATATATATATATATAGATTTTATTAAATGAAAAATCTTGCCAAAAAGGAAAAAGTTAAAATAAAGAACAACATTTGACATACTAAAATGCATAGCTACTTTGACTATATATAAATACAATAATATTAATTTTGTAACAGATATTCTACTTTTATTAGTCCATATGTCTAGTTTCAGTATCACAATTTGTAAATGGATATTTTACTTGTGTATAGTTTAAATTTTTTTATTTTAATTTCATAATGGTTAAGATTTATTATAATCTTATTAATAGCTATTTTTCATTTAATTGAGAAATTAATAAAATAACCGGATTTATACTTAGAAATTTCACAATAGTAATCGTAATTTATCTTTTCTTAACGTAGTGGACGAAATACAATTTAAATACGTGTATATATATATATATAATATATATATATATAATATATATATATATATATTACACTATATGTTCAAAAAATATGAGTCTACTTCGAAAGTTTTCCTAATAAAACGATTAAAGAATTTGATATAGGTTTTTCTTTATAATATTTTACGCGCAAAAATAATTAAAAATACGGAGTCGTTACCAATTATTTATGTCGAAAAATAAGAAGGTTTTACGAACGAACTTTTGAATTCCTTACATATCGAATTAACTATAAACATCGTTTATACGTTATATTCAAAAGAGTAAAATCAAACTAAAAGTTTCCAATAAAATTTAATAAACAAAGTCCGATTGAACGATTTTTTAATATATTTTTCTTCTTTGAATTTTACCCGCGAAAAAATAAAATAAAAAGTACAGAGTCGTTACGAGGGATTAAATGGAAGAGTAAAATTGAGGGAAGTAATATAAAATGTGAATCAACATTTTCCTCCAAAGACATCTCTAGATTCTCTCATAAAAAAAATATTTTTATCCTTTTATTTTTCTCTTTCCTTGGCACATTTCTCTTCTTCTTCTCAAAAGAATCTGTATATATATTTTTTTCTTGAACAACCCAATCCATGGAGAATTCAACATTGTCATCTGAAGGTCGTCTTGTAGTTGAAGTCAATACAAATGATCGAATAAGCAAAGTTTCTACTGATCTATTGCTGAAGTTCTTATCAAAATTGTCGACTGAGGAATCAGTGAGGACAATGAAATGTCTAAGACACATATGTAACACTCGACGTATGAATAGAAATTTATCAAATACAATTTCTATTAGAAATCTCTTAAACAACTTCTACAAAGCTTGTTTATTCAGTCTTATAAAACATCCACACACGGATTTGATGCTGATTAATTCCTAATCTACCCAAACCCCTAAACTAGATCTTCTTTTGTTTCTCTCAGAAATTAAGTCTAGGGTTTTCTTTTCTTCACTGATTGAATTGTTGAAAGCGCCTCTTTTTCTTTTTCAGCCTTTAAATAATTTCAATCGATCAGTTTGTTTAGAAAATCTTTTCCTAGATTCTCTAAACAAAATATCTCTTAAATCTTAACTAATATCTCTTTTTAAATAAATATTAGTTAAATATCTTTTATCCTTGCAACAACTACTCTTCGAGCCTTTATGTCCAAGTCATCAGTCCACATCATCAATCTTCTTTGATTCCTTAAAAATCAGACTCAACATTCTCCCCCTTTTTATCTGAATTTGTGGTCTCAAGCATCTGAAACTCTAAACCAAAACAAAACGAAACATACATGCACAATAGAAATCAACATGTATTAAACTGATAATCGTTCTCATTAGTCTAGTACCAAAATAGAACCCAAAGTCATTAAAAGTCATAATCAGAACTACATATCTTAGAGTGTCTAGTACACAGNATATCCTAGAGTGTCTAGTACACTAAAAACAAACTTTTGTCCAAAAACAGATTCTGATTAGCTCCCTAGCTTCCTAATACTTAGTTAATCCTAAACCTCCACTAGATTTCAACTGAACCATCACTCTTATCTTCATCTTCAGGTTCTCCAGGTTCTGTTGCCTCAACANCAAAACAGATAGAAAGAAAAGAAGAAATTGCAACTTACCTTGAATCTTGAGCAAAACTTCTTGAATGGATTTAGAAAATTCAGCTGCTATGCGTTGTAAGTCTCCCTGAAGTGTTGCAGAATCAGTGTCATTTGCTTCAGCAAACCCACGACCAGCCTTGGAATCATAAGCAAACAGGGACGAACTAACTGACATCGGTAGATCATGTGGTCGAGGACGAAAGACTCTCTGAAACTCAAGTATCTGATAAATCAGATTCGGATAGTAAATCCGTTTGTGA
>OVBE01016693.1:153-10820 GCA_900406425.1 Iberis pinnata | reverse complement strand
TATATATATATATATATATATATATATATGTGTGTGTGTTTTTGTATGTGTGTGTGTTAATCCCCACCCTAAAATGTTGTTAATTAATGAATTGAATTTTAAAGACAAAAAGGAATTGGAAATTTTGTAATGTCACATTAATTTTATAAATGTACTCTTTAATTATTATATAGATTTATGAAATACAATCAACTTATTCTAAATATGTAAATACTTATATACATATTTAATTTATAATATATCATTGCATTACTTACTTGTATCCATTTATGTTATTTTACAACAGAAATAATTAAAAGGAGATTATATATTCAAAAATGAAAATTTTATGTAATTTTTGGATAAATGATAAGATAAGATTTATTTTTACAAAAACTAAGATTATATACTAATCTAATACATTAACTTTATCTTGTTTTAAGAAAACAAATTTCATATAGATAATATTATTTATTTGGTACATAGAAAATTATATAGTAATTAAAGTATTCTTTGATTAATTTTTAGCATATTAATTGAAAAAGGAATTTTAATTGGTATAAAATATTTTCATATCTAGTGAAGAACTTTTTATTTAAGTTAATTTAACTTTTATTAATACTTAATATGAAAAATTATTGAGTAAAATACCATTAATGAAGTCAATATTGAAAAACAAAAATGAATGAAAATTTAAATAATATACCACATGAATGCAAGGTTATTCTTTGAAACGACTTCTTAATTATTATTATAGATATTATGTTATTTTACAATATAAATAAATTATATATTTGTAACAAAAAAGTTTAATGTAATTTTTGGATAAAATGGTAAGATATAATTTTCTTAAGAAAAACTATGACTATAAACTTACCTAATATATTAACTTCATTTTAGTTATATTAAAAAATTTCATATATTAAATATTATTAATTTGGAATATTAAAAAAGAAGTTACATAATAAGTAATCTACACTTAAATATATTTTTAGCATATTAATTTTAAAAAACGAATTTTAGAGATATAAACTTAATTTTTTGAATAAATTATAATGAATAATGAATAAATGAATATATTAGGATAGATACTTGGGATTTTTACTGAACATACCATAAAATCAGTCAACCTTTTTTCGAATACCATATTGGGCCGAAACGATGTTTTGTACCATATCGTACAGCATGATTGGTACGCGCAAAAGTCGAAAATACCCCTGCAAGAGAAATCGTTTTTGGCGGGATTTTTCGGGGAGGAGAGAGAGTGATTAAAGGTTTCTGATTTAGCATTAAATGGTATTTATTTATGATTAGATGTTTTAGGGGACAGTAAGTAAAAGAAAATAAGTAATTATATATGAATGGATGATTAAGAGTAGATAGGAGAGATATTTGTTGGCAAACATTTTTGCTCGACACCGTTAAAGAAGAGCTGTGGTGGTGGGGAAGTTGTGTGAGTTAAGGTAACTAATAAATGACTTGGTATTTCCTTAAAAATTGTAAGTACATGCGGGTAATGATTTTGTATGGCATTTAATGGACTATTTGTATAAAAATGAGTGGACTAAATACATGGTTAACTAGTTTTTTTTATTCTGGTGTTAAATATGGTTTTTTGTATGGCTAATGGAAGGAATGTGGAAGCATGACTTTGTTTGACCACACTTCTGGTGTTAATTAGTGTGGTTTAGTTTTGTGGTTGTGTGACTGTGGCTTTGACTTGACGATGGACATATTCGACGTGGACATGAATGTTTTTACTAGACGATTGACCTGGTGTAGATATGAATGTGTGAAGTAATTGGTGAACGTTTTTTTTGTATGGCGTAGGTTAAAATTCTCGTAACAATAATGGACACCAATGTGTTAGTAATTGTTGGGAAGTTGGAGTGCTTTGATACAGGGGCATGGCATTTCCGAGTCGAGAAAAACATGTTTGAGATACTGGAATCAGAGCGATGAAGTGGTTTTCACCCAAGCTCGGATGCCGCCGGTTGCTGTGGAGAACAATAGTAGTTTGGAAAAGTTCATGCAAACTAATTCGGCAAAAGATGGACTAAATTTATATATGTCCATAGGTAACCGAAACATGGTGAAAAAAAGACCAAGTTTCTTGTCCACCGGTTGCAGATGAAATGCGAAGGGTGTTTCCACAGGTTTGGGGGGGGGGACCATGGTATGTCAATGAAAGGGAAAATTTTTGGTGTGGACGATGTTGATAAAGAGTTATTCGTTGTGTTGCCACCGAAAGTGGGAGGACATTCAAACGAATTAGAGAGGGATGGACCAGCTCGTAAGAAGTCCATTGAAAACATAGACAACTGCAAGAATGCTAGGAAAGAGTTGGTCATTGTATGTCCATCGGGTGCAGATATAATGCGAAGCGTCGATTTATTCATTGTGTGTCCACATATTGGGCTTGGTCATGATATGGCAAAGCAAGGAAAAAGCTTAGATGTGGGCGAGGTTGATACAGAGTTATCCGTGGTGTGTTCACCGGAAGTGGGTGAACCTTCAAACCAAGTAGAAAGGGATGGACGAGGTCCTTATAAGTCCATAGAGAAAATAGACAAATGCGAGACTGCCGGGAAGGAGTTGGCCATTATCTGTCCACCGGATTTTCCTGGAAATACCACTTTTATTGAAGATGTCAATGTTGGTTTAGGAAGAACTTACTAATATGAAAGCTTCGTAGAAAGAGTGGAAGAGCTAGAAATTAGACACCGAGAGAGTGTCGGTGTAAAACGTACACATTTTTCAAGATTGGGAATTAAGGCATCGGACACTGGACACATTGGCGGGTCTAGTGGACATACCGTGCATATATTTCTGTTGGAGAATGGGCCTACTTTTAATAGGAAAACGAGATGAAAAATTGCAGAGAAAGTTAAGATGAGAGAGAGAAGAGATAATTGTCGAAGAAGATAATAATGAAGAAGATATACATATGTCAGTAACTTTAACAGTTACCGAGAAACAAGGCGATTTTTTTCAATTTCTTAAAAATAAAAAAACTGCTCGATATGATTGTGGTGGGGGGGGGGGGCATTATAGTAATGTTATGGGAAGTGACATATGGCACAAAACACAAAAATCGCCCATTATGGCAATGAGCGTAAAGTTTGGTAATAATATGGCATGGAATATAATTTTCCCTAGATATTTTTATTGATATAATATTTTAGAATATTTTTATTAAGAATATTAAATATTTATTAATAATTAATATAAAATCATTGTCGAAATTGCCATTAATGAATTCAAGTTGAAAGACAAAAATGAAAGACAATTTTCGTAATATACCACATCAATGTAAGGTCATTCTTTTAAATGACTCATGTATATATTTAGATAGTCTAAGGGTTGTTATTATGGATTAACACTCAAACTTGGGTGGAGAGATTTTACTTTGGAGCTTTGCATTCAGTAATTTGTTAAAGTAAGTGTTCTATCCATTGAGTTATATGTGTGTGATCCAGGAGAAGGAGAATTGGGTTTAGATTAGATTTTATTGGGGTTCAAACTAAGGATAACTTAGGTTTGAGTAAAATCCGATTTCGTGTAATCAAGAAAAGATTAACGTAAAAATATTTTGGTTGAGAAGCATTAATTAGATGCATATTCATCTTTCTCTACGGTTACTGTGAAACTCGCATACACCTACAAAACCGAGCTTATCTATTTCTTCCAAGCAGCATTCTACAATGATTGGATAGGAGTCTATCGCCTTTTTGTTACGATAGTATTTGACGAGCGGATGTTACTGTCAACATTGTTGTGTACCTTTTCCTGACAGTTTAAGTGAAAGTTTTACTTCTTTTGATAATTAGATGTTGTAGAAAAGCAAAAAAGGTACATTATTGAATCTTATTTGAATTTCATCTGGAATGAAAGTATGAAACACAGCGGCAAGCAACTGAGAAAAGAATGTCACTATAAGCTACACTCAACGCAAGTATAAATGTGAGAATAAGTCACAGCAACATTGGAGTCACCCGTAACAAATATTTAAAACCCCAGCGACATACTTAAAGGAATCAGAAAGAAAATTTAAGGAAAAAGTTTTATCAGCTACACCAATTGTAATTATAATGTAATATGTCATAAAACATAAGTTTTCACACACAAACTATATAATATTATAAGTTTGCATATATGAATTATAAAAATATAATTTTAACTACAATAACTAAACTTAACACATGAAAAAACAAATATTAAAATAACACTATTTTTCATTTTCATCATAATTAATCGAATGACTAAAAAATATAAAATAAATATGAAATCTTTATGAAAAATAAAGTCAATACGAAACTATTTTCATATAATTAATATAAATATTAAGAAAATAAATAATTGAAAATAACTTAATTAATAATGATTAGTGAATGTTGATAATTGACAATGACACGATCTATTTTTATCACACTATCAAGTAAATATCTTATTAGTAAATGAATTTTTAATATATTTTTATTTTTTATTTACACTATCATTGATAATTTTATATCATAATTTAATTATATTAAATGATGAAATCAGTTATCTATAGCTCGTCCTAGTATCATTAACAACTATCAATAATAATGATTTCACAATGCAACTTAAAACAATTACAAAAGGAGTAAAAATTATCTAAAATATAATAAAAAACAAAAAATATTTAAATGCATGTTTTTGTTTAGTTTTATAAAAAAGTGATTTTAAAAATGCTAACACCATGAAAAAAATAATATTGGGATTTCAATTGATACGCACAATAAATCCCAACCAAAAACTCTATAGGTTAAATCTATTCATTCTTATATTTATGTTGCGAATGAATGAAATTTTTTGTAGTCATTAAGTACATAACTAAAAAAGATAAAAATAGAAAATTAGAATGGAAGATGAGTTTTATGCTGATTAAATCTTTATGGGTTTATGTAAAATTTATTTATGTAGATTTTTCTTTTTAAAATCACTATTAGTAGCATTATATCTATTTTAAAAGCCAAGATAAAAGTTAATGATTAAGTTATTATAGTTTTTCATATAAAAAATTAATAACTTTTTGTCGAGTGGTATTATTATATTATGTCATAGTTTAATTTTAAGTTATATTGGTGATTTAAAATTTTTAATATTGGTCTTATGTGACTAAATCTATTGATTATTGATGAAAATGTTAATTGTGACATATATTTTTTTGTTTTATGCATGTCACTATGTAAAACTATTATTTAATGATGTTTATGATATATTTTGAACTTTGAGATATGTAGTAATACATTATATTGTACATTGTGTAGTTGGCAAGTATTTTTCACTTAACGGACACGGTTTATAATTAAAGGAAATGTAGTTTTCCACATAAAATTAAATTTGGGATGTGTCCTTATGCATAATAGTTACTTGTTAATGGTTTGAGAGCATTCTAATACTTAAGATATATAGCCATACATTACCTAATCTTCCGTGTAGTTGCCAAAGAATTTTCCAAAATATAAAGCTTATAGAAGGAAAGATGAAAACATAATTTTATATAGCTTAATGTCACCGCGGCTACTCGCTCACAAACAGAGCCAAAAAAGGCATTAAGATGAAACTAACAGAAAACAATAAGAGCAAATTATCTAGAGTACCATAAAATGCACACCTAATTACCAAGAGTACCATTATGTCTATTTCTTTAATACAATACCATATTGTTCTATGCTAAAAGATAGTTCTATCCTTATGTTCAACTTCCTCAATTTTTTGGATTCTTTTTTAATTAAATATAAAGTCTAACCAAACACTCTTCCCAATTCTATACCATCTCTCCTCTCATCTTTCCTCTCTCATCTCCACTAAGAAAAATCACCTTCTCTCTTCAACAATCACCTTCTTTCTTCAGCGCATATTATCTCTTCATCAAATTTTTTCAACTCGATTTCAATCTTTGTTTTTGTTCTTTTTCTTTATCATTTCTAATTTTTACGTTTCATCAATCTAAAAGAAGAGATGGTGGGAAAAGAGGACGTGGTGGCGGTAGTTTTCGTGGTGGTGATGATTGATACGAAGGAAGCAGCGATCGATACAGTGAAGGTTGGGGTCGTCGTGATGGAGGTGGCTACGGAGGAGGTGATGGTGGTTACATAGGAAGTGGTGGAGGTGCTGGTGGTTGGTAACTAATTATGCTCACAATTGTCCTTGTTGTCAATGACATCATTTGCGAGGGACATGTTTGTGAGAGAGAAGACTTTGAGGTAAAGTTATTCACAGTTGTCCACGACGTCTTTTGCGAGGGACATGTTTGTGAGAGACAAGACTTTGAGGTAAAGTTGTCCAGAGATGAGGTGATATTTTTTGCTTTTAAATAAATATGTCCATGATGTCTTTTTCTAGAATAGGTCTTCCGTATGATTGAATTTCATGTCTTTCTAGGACATTAAAATCTTACTAATTTAATTATTGTCCATCAGGAGAACATGAACAAGAATACATCTAGTGAGAGTGATGGAGATGGTAGACCACTTAATGTTGTCTATTTGGAAGTTTTTTGTTATTCATTTTGTAAATTTCAACTCATCAATTGGTCTAACAGAAACATGTCCTACAAAATTTATAATTTTTTACTCGAGTTATTATATAGATAAATTATCCATAATATTGACAATCATATTAAATTTTTGTCCATCAGTAAAATATGTGGACGAATTTGTCCATTACTTATTCAAAAAATATACAATTTTTTTTTAAATAGAGGTTTTACAAATTCCCAAGGTTGATAGACAAATTTGATTTCATTCATCTTTGTCCACCAAACACTAAAGTGATATTATTATGACATAACAATCTTCTATTTTCCATTAGTTATTATTAATAAATAGCATTAATTAGTAATAAATGCTAGTCACATCTTATCTCTCTATCCTAGTCTTTTTTTCTCCGGCCAAAATTACAACTCATTGGGTAAGGCGCACATTTGTAAACTCTCATCTATCATAATACCACTTCATTTTGGTATTGAAAAAAATATTGAGCATTTATGGTATTTTTTGGTAGCTTATGTTGCCATTATGACATTTTCAAAAATTTGCCCAAACAATAATATCATAATTTCTGATTTTTATTAGCTCAAAACACAAAAAAACAAAAGCAATCTTTAGCCAAGATGCTTTACAAAAGGATAAAGCTCATATCTAAAATTACAGTTTGTGCACAAAACTCTTCCTCCTTGTTTACTGTTGCAACATTTTGGAAGCTTCTCCAAGATCCCGTTCAAACACACACTACAATTTTTACGAGGTAAATCCTTCATGCACTGTACCATTCCATACAACTTCATCTTCCCGAAACTTTCCTCTCCAGTCGCGTATGAGAAGTTCTTCCGAGTGCGAAACTTTTCTACACGTGCTTTCTCCTTCAGCTTATAGAGGAGACTCTTCGTCTTCTCATTAAACGATTCTTTATGGCCGCTCACATCCTTACCATTGTACACATAGAAATAGTTATTGTAATCTAACTCGATCCTATCGTCCGATGTAATCTCCATAACACAGTAGTCGTACCATATTAAACTTCCTTTATTGTTCGGACATCTTTTACGTACCTGAAATATATATGTAGACATTAAATTCTTTTACTATTTTGTTTTGTATGATATGGTTAAAATGAAGACCAATATTATTGTAATTAGTGATAGTGCGGAGCATATACCATATATTTTTGAGGTTTTTGGGATTCGGTCTGTTCTGTCCATATCATCAAATTTTTTATTCGTATTTGTTATGCTGCTGTTCGTATATCCGAAAATTTCGATATCCATCAAAATCCGTATATTCATCGGATATCCGATTTGCTCTGTAAAACATAGCTAAAAGTTTGAAATTTATTTTATGTAACCAATATTAATTTTTATTTTCTTTTATTCAAATTTTTAATAGTTACTTTTATAAATAAGAATTTATCTATATATTACTATATACATATATGTGTAAAATAGAGCATATCAGATATCCAATTCATAAAATTTTAGTATTTACGATTTGATTTGTTTTTAACAAATACTTAATTTAGATATCTACTTTGCTTTATAATGTTACCGATATTTAGATTTGATGAATCAAACGTTACGAATAACGGATATCGAAGCTAATTTAATGGATATTTTGTCCATCCCTAATTGTAATTAAACAGCCCTCAACAAAGTCTACACAATCCTAAGACAACCAAAAGTGACAAAACTGTCGCATAGTGTATGCGTAGGTGACATATCATATACTATACATATTAAAGTGATTTTACCTCGGAAAAAGCAGTGGTGATGCAAGAGAGGCACTGAGATATGGAGAGGTCGCCTCGGCACTGGTTCCTAAAAGCAACGAAATTGGGATCATCACCCACAGAAGTCCCAACATAACCGCCGTGTAGCATGCTATCTTCGGTTATATCTTCAGGGGCCATATCGATGGCCC
This sequence comes from Iberis pinnata, assembly GCA_900406425.1. Classification (NCBI taxonomy): domain Eukaryota; kingdom Viridiplantae; phylum Streptophyta; class Magnoliopsida; order Brassicales; family Brassicaceae; genus Iberis; species Iberis pinnata. The sequence continues at coordinate 2,397 of OVBE01016693.1, read as the reverse complement.
TCTTCATGTTTTTCTCGTATACACTTCCTGGCTTGTATGTCCCTTCACTGTTTAGACATTGGTGGTGCAGATACGCATTAGTCAAGTTTAGGGATGAAACATTGCGTATCAAATGGAGTTGCATAGCCACCACGGCTATGATAGGGACCGAAACAAGATGTTTCAAGATGAGGGATGAAGACTTCATTTTAAGTTTGGTTATTTTCTTTTGGAGGATTATATGTCTTATTATTATTTAAGAAGAAATGTTTATAATGGATACAGGAGAACGGAGTTGGCGTTGAGACATGCGCCGATAAAAAGGGAATGACTTAGTTCAAACTCTTACAATCACACCATTTGTACCTTGTCAACCTGATGTGAAAAAATAATATTTTTTTTGTATGAAATATAATAAAAAGCTTGGCATGAGGTCTCTTTTTTCTCTAATTTCTCTCTTTTTCTCTAGCACCACCAACCAACCACCGCCTCCACTAATCGTTAGTATCTAATGAGCTGATGTAATTCTCAATATTAATTATGGGTACCTTTTCTTGACATTTTTTGTGTGAACAATTCTTGCATTCATAGTTAAGCGATAATTAGTAACAACAACATCAAATATATCCATATTTGCATTCAAAAAAGGTCAACAAAACAGTGTGACAATATATATATATACATATATATATATATATATATATATATAACATGATAATCATAACTTAATAAAAAAGTGAGGGATAAGATAAAATACCGTACTGCGATTAAATACTCAGACGATTCAAGACTTCCTACTGTTTTGTTGATTAACTTAACCATCGGCATCCAATTTTTTCCCCTCTCAACTTTAGAACTCTTTAATTTCCCACTTGAACTTAGATTGCTCATTACGCAGTCCCTTCAACTATTCGTTCTCATCATTTTATCCCTAGAGCGATTTAAAACACTAATTTGTAATTTAAATATAAAATTAAAAAAATTCATGATTTAAATTTAGAACAAAAATCGGGTTTTCCTTTAGCCCAATAAATCTTCCTTTTAAAATATTTTTAATATTAAATCTTACGTTAAATTATTTTTAATATCACTTTAAAATAATACGACAAAAATAGTTTAAATCAACTGAAATAATAAATTAAATATTTTATCATATTATAATATTTAAAATAATAAATTAGATGAAAATATTTTTTTAATATTGAAAACATATTTAATTTATTATTTTAATTATTTTAAAATATTTTTGTTGTATTAGTTTAAAACTAATATTGAAGATATTTAAACGTAAGTTTAAAAATATTTTAATGTATAATTTATTGGGTTAAACCAAAACGCGATTTGTTATATTTTTTTTAAATTTAAATCGCAAATTAGTGTTTTAAATTGCTTGTGGGGGTATGAATAGCTATGAGAGTAAGGTAAAGAGAAATTATAGTTCATGTGAGAAATGAAAGAACTCCAAATTTAAGGGGAAAAAAAATTTGATGGACAAAGTTGAAGGGATTAGTGAAGTCATCTATCACTTTAATAAGCGATTTTGAATAAAAGACCAATGACCGTTGTATCTTCCGGTCTCTAGGGAACCAGCTAACGAGATAAATATTCTCTTTTGTTTTGGAACCAAAGCAATAATCTCTCAAGAACAGAGAAATCAGAGAAATAGTTTTCTATTTTAAAGAAAGGATTGTTGAAACGATATCTCCCAAACTTAGCAGGAGAAAATCTGGCTAGGCGGTTTTCGTTAAAGGGAATATGTTGATATTGGAGATGGGGTTGAGAGTCATTAGGTTGTTCCTCACGTACAAAAAGTTGCGGCAAACATATATCTTGGACCTGATAATGGTTAAAGAAAAAATTAAGATGAAGGGTTGTTTTTCTTCCTAAACAACATTGGATCACTTTCCTGTTGGTATTTTATAAATCCATAAACAATAATCCATATCAGTTTCTAATGAATAAGACCATAACCGGAAGCTGATAATAGGATTTTGAGGTCATGGGTTATCAGTCAACCCATCGTTGTAGTATGGATGGGTTTTTGTCAATCCATAATGGGAAAGCACTAAGCAGTGAGAATGTATTGGATGCTTTAAAGTCAAGCTGATGTTAAAAAGGATTTGGGTGCTAAAGGGTCCTAAGTGCAACGAAACTAAAAATGAATAAAACAGAAAAATGCTTCAAACACTTTGAATGCAAAACAGAGCAAATGCAAGAAAGGTAAAAACGTGCAATCAATGGTAAGGTCGTTCCTGAGGACAAAGG
>OVBE01016692.1:0-10820 GCA_900406425.1 Iberis pinnata | reverse complement strand
CAAGAACATCAAGAACAAAAGAGAGAAAATTAATCCTAAGACAATAACCTAAAGTGGTAAAATAAGGCTTAACCTTAAAAAGAGGCGTTTTTGGGGTTTATATAGTGNTTGATCGAGTTGGTGAAATGCTTGTTCCGGGTGGAAATGTGGTGGCTCGATGTGTAGTTGAGGTGGCTCGATGGGAAATTGTGTTGGCTCGACCAAAGGAGATATCGGCTCGATGTAGAGTTGGAAGTGTGGCTCGATGTAAGGTTGTTGTTGGCTCGACGTAAGACTAGCAAAAGTGGCTCGATGTAAAGTGAAGATGGCTTGACATGAAATATTGAATGGCTCGATGTGGAATTGTTATGGCTCGATGTGGATGGAAAATGGCTCGATGTGGAGATTATCGCGGCTTGATATGAGATTGCCGCGGCTCGATGTGAGATTGTCGCGGCTCGATGAGAGGTGGAAATTGTGCGGCTCGACGTGAATTCTTAATGGCTCGATGTGAGGAATTCTTTGGCTCGATGTGGAATTCTTTAGCTCGATGTGGAAGATGCCGGCTCGATCAAAACTTGGTGTTGGCTCGATAAAGATGGCTCGATGAGAATGGTGAATTTTTTTTGGCTTGATGTCAACTTGGAGGTGGCTCGACGTGAAATGATGGCCGGCTCGATGTCATGGAATTTATGGCTCGATGAGAATGCTTGGATGGCTCGACGTGGACATGTCAAAGTGGCTCGACATAAGATTTGGAGGTGGCTCGACCAAAACTTGTCAAAGTGGCTTGTCCACCAATTTTTCCGGCTTGACGAGAACCCAACATCCTTGCATTTTCCTTAACTTCTCCAAGTTTGCCTTAATGTTCCGGAAACTCCTGGATTTCCTGAAAAATCTCCAAAATGCATATGTATGCAAGTACTAATGCAGAATTTCCTGAAAATGCAAATTCACTAGTAAAGTCTTGTAAATGCAGCATATTCATATCTAAATGATCATAAAATAAGAATAAATGACTTCTAAAAACTACTAAAATTCAGAGACATCACAGTTCGTCAGGCTCTTAATGTTTGTAATAAACTAGGTTTCGTTGATGGTTCAATTAAGAAACTTGCTGATGATAATGTGAATGTTGGATCATGGTCTCGGTATAATGACATGGTGTCACCTTGGTTATTGAATTCAGTTTCGAAACAGATTAGTGCTAGTCTCCTTTACATGAACACTGCAGAAGCTATTTGGAATAGTCTTATGAACAGATTTAAACAGGATGATTTAGCTCACATCTTTGAGTTAGAATATGCAATTTTAATCAGGGAACCAAGGATATTAGTTCTTATTACACAGATTTAGTCACTATTTGGGAAACATATGCTAGTTTTGTTGAATTGCATGTGTGTACTTGTGGTAAATACCAATGTTCTGCTGCTGCAAATTTGAAAGCAATGATGGACATATCAAGAATTATGAAGTTTCTCATGGGATTAAATGAAGCATGTGATGCAACAAGGCGTCAAGTTCTGATGTTAAAATCTTTACCAAGCATAGAGGAGGTTTTTAACTTGGTTTGTCAAGATGAAAGACAGAATATTAAAGCCTGTGACTAATCAAGATTCTGTGATTTTCAAACTAGTGGTCCAACTGCTGAAGAAACACATCTTGTAGCTTATAGTAACTACAAGCCTAAACCTAAACCTGTGTGTACACATTGTGGCATGATTGGTCACATAGTCACTAAGTGTTTCAAGCTTCATGGGTATCCTCCAAGACATCCAAAAGCAAATCAAAAGTCATATGGTTCATATAATCCAGCTGCTAACAGAACTCAGACATCTAGTCTAAAAGAAAATACAATTGCCCATGTTTTCACAGAGCCAATACAACACAACATCAAGTTTGGAACACAAGCTCCAAGAAGTATTGATCTCAATTCTTTCACAAATGAGCAAGTCCATCAGGTACTTTATCATGGAATTATGGCTTGTAATGCAACTGCAAGTACTGTATCATTTCATACACCAAACATGCGTTTAGAAAAGGATAAACTTACCTATCATCATCATTGTTTTTCTACAATCTCTTCTTTAATTTCCCCTGATTCATGGATAATTGACTGTGGAGCTACATGCCATGTGTGTTTAGATTTTTCCTTGTTCACTGCTGTCAAACCAGTCACAGATATAATAGTTTCTCTTCCTAATGGTGATAGTGTTCCAATTATAAAAATAGGAAATATACAGTTAACAGATAGATTGGTTTTACATGATGTGATGCATATTCCATCTTTCAAATTTAACCTGATTAGTGTCAGTTCTTTGGTCACAAAAAATAGATGTTCTGCTCACTTCTATCCTAATTATTGTGTTTTACAGGAGCTTACTCAGGGCTCGATGATTGGGAAGTGTAACATCTCACATAATCTCTATGTTATTACCCCTAAAGACTTCCCATCATTCTCTGACAAGTCTCCTCTCTTGTGTGCATCTTTACAATTGTATAGCAATCTATGGCAACGGTTAGGACATTTATCTACTCCTTGTCTTCATAGTATTGCTTCTAAAATTAGTATTTCATTAAAGACCAGTTGTCATTCTCATTGCAATGTATGTCCTTTAGCTAAGCAAGAGAAGTTACCTTTTGTTTCTCATAATAACATGGCTTCAAATGCTTTTGATTTGATTCATCTTGATGTTTGGGGACCTTTTGCTATTGAAACTATTGAAGGCTATAGACATTTTTTACCAATTGTTGATGACTCTACTAGAGTAACTTGGCTTTATTTTCTTAAACATAAAAGTGAGGTTCAAACTGTTTTTCCAAATTTTATCAAATATGTTGAAACTCAATTTCAAACAAGTGTGAAAGCTATTCGTTCTGACAATGCTCCTGAGTTTTTTTCACTAATTTACTTGCTTCAAAAGGAATAATTCATTATTTTTTCTTGTGTTGATACGCCTCAACAAAACTCTGTTGTTGGAAGGAAGCATCAACACTTACTAAATGTGGGTCGTGCCTTATACTTCCAATCTAATGTTCCTTTGATTTTTTTTGGGTGATTGTGTCAAAACAGCAGCATATTTGATCAATAGGATCCCTTCTCCTTTACTTTAAAATATTTTTCCTTATGAAAAAATTTATAAAAAGGCTCCTTTGTATGATGATCTTCGTGTTTTTGGTTGTTTGTGCTATGTTTCAACTTTGCCAAAGCATCGAAATAAGTTTTCACCAAGAGCAAAACCTTCTGGTTTCTTAGGTTATCCACCAGGATATAAGGGGTATAAAGTTTTAGATTTGGAGACCAATGTGATTTCAAACACTAGGATGTTGGTTTTTCATGAAACAATGTTTCCATTTGAAAAAGATAATCCTTGTTCTACTGATCCTTTTTCTATTTTGCATGTTTATATTCCTGATAATAATTTGATTGTGTCTGATAATAGTTTAGTTGTTCCTAATAATGTTCATAGATTGAAAAACAGTTATAATGATTTATATTTTGCTAATACTGGTGATTTGGAACCCAATTTATCTGCACATATTGATGAAACTTAGTCTTTACTTGATATCACATCTTCTCCTAATATCTTCACTGAGGGTAGCTTACACCAGAATGATAGAGACATTGTTATTGACGTGACTGATGCAACTGCAAAACAGGACAGACCGAGACTCCAGTCTAAAGCTCCAGGTTATCTTTCTGACTACCATTGTAACCTTTCACAATCTACACCATCATCTAATTCTTCTATTAACATACCACATTCATTATCTTTTGTTCTTTCATATGATGCTTTGTCTCCTCAGTACAAAAGTTTTATCCTTGAATAAGTGTTGATACAGAACCTCGTAGCTTTTCTCAAGTTGTAAAATCACCACAATGGGTTCAAGGTATGACTGAGGAACTAGCATCCTTAGAACATAACAACACTTTCACTGTTGTTTCAAGACCAGAAGGGAAAAACATTGTTGGGTGTTAATGGATATACAAGTTGAAGTATAATCCAGATGGTACCATAGATAGGTACAAAGCCCGTTTGGTAGCACAAGGATTTACACAACAGAAGGGTGTAGATTATCTTGATACGTTCTATCTTGTTTTCAAACTAGGCACTGTTAAATTGGTTCTAGTCCATGATGCACGTCTTGGTTGGAGTTTAACTCAGATGGATGTCTCAACTGCATTTCTTCATGGACAGTTAGATGATGAATTTTATATGGCCTTGCCTTTGGGATATACTCCACCTACAGGTACCACATTACCTCCAGATCATGTTTGTAAGCTCAACAAATCGGTGTATGGTCTAAAACAAGCATCACGCCAGTGGTACCATTGTTTCTCTGTTGTGGTATTAAAGGCTGGTTTTATTCAATCTACTTCTGAACATACTCTCTTTGTCAAGACTAATGGGAGTTATTTTATAGCTTTGCTAGTATATGTAGATGATATACTAATAGAAAGCAATGATGATAGTGAAGTAGCAAAACTGAAGACTATTCTACATCAGACTTTCAAAATTAAGGACCTCGGCAAGCTTAAATAATTTTTAGGCATAGAGATTGCAAGGTCATCTGCTGGAATTGCAATATCACAGAAGAAATATGCATTGGACTTGATAGCAGACCTTGGTTTGTTAGCTGCAAAATCAGTTTCAGTGCCAATGGATCCAACAATCAACCTTAGTGCTACTTCTGGTATACTTCTGTCTAATCCCACTGTCTACAGAGAAGTAATTGGCAAGCTTCTTTACCTTACTATCACAAGGCCGGATATCACATTTGCTGTGAACAAATTAAGCCAGTTCTTAGCCAAGCCAACATATTTACATTTGACAGCAGCACATAGAGTTGTCAGATATGTTAAAGCCAATCCTCGTCAAGGTGTTTTTTACTCTGCTGCAACAGACTTGTGCATCAATATATTTGCTTATGCTGACTGGGGTGCATGCTTAGACACACGTAGATCCATGTCTGGTTATTGTGTGTACTTATGAAGCTCTCTAATCTGTTGGAAATCGAAAAAACAGAGGGTTGTAAGCAGAAGCAGTGCAGAAGCTGAATATTGGTCACTTGCAGATGCAACTTGTGAACTGATCTGGCTTAACAAACTTCTGAAGGATCTAAATATAACACCAACTGGACCAGCAAAGTTGTATTGTGATAATAAAGCCGCATTACACATTGCTTTTAACCCAGTTTTCCACAAACGCACAAAACATGTGGAGCTAGATTGTCATAAAGTTCGGGAACAATTGCAGGCTGAGATTTTGAAGACTTTTCATGTAGATACTCAAAACCAACATGCCGATATATTAACAAAGCCATTAGCATCTTCAACATTTCACTACATTTTGTCAAAGATGTCACATTCAAGCTTTTATTTGCCTTCTAAGTCATCAAATTAAAGCTTGAGGAGGGTGTATTAGAGTGAGTATTTGAGTGTACTTAATTGATTAGTTAGAGTTGGTTAATGGTTGGTTAAGAGGTAGTTAAGTCTGTTAATGACTATATAAGTAAGACAATGTATTCTTTACAGATTAATGAGAAAATTCACATTTCTTTCTTTCATCTCTCTTCTCTCATAACACTGCTATTTAAAAGACTTAGGGAAAAAACTGTTTATCCTTATTGATATATAAAGATAAGGGATCTATTATAACACTAATAAAAACTAACAAAAGAATCTCTCAAAATAACGTTGTATTTGTTTTGAGACTTCTTCTAAGCTCCCTAGTTTTTGTTCTCTTGTGTTGCTCAAGAATTTTCGGATTCTCGGATGCCTTAAACCTTTGAGGGAGAGATATATTTATAGGCCTGGAGTGTTTCATATTCTCTGTAGGAAATCAGAATTCTTAATTCTGATAAGATATGGAATTTCCTAAAAGATTAAGTCTAATCTTATATTTTCCATATATTTAGGAATTTTCTTTTCTTTGGATCCTTATCTAATTGGAATATATTAATGTCCATATTATCCACAAACTCTACCTTTGACTTTAATTTCTTTATCCAAATTAGATTTGAGCCTTTAAGCAAATTCCTTAGCTTTAACCCAATTTCCTTTTATCCCAAAATAGTCCCAGCCAAATTTCTCTTTATGAAGCCGATGCACTTTTCTGCCAAAAGCTCAACTGAAGTTTTAACTCAATTCGTCACATATCTTCTTTGGCCCATGTGCAGGTTTGAGTCAACAAACCCTAATCCTTGGCTTCATCTTCTCCCTCGCACCAACCAACTCGACTCATCTCGAAAATCTATGGAGTTTCTGGTGAGTTTCTTCCTTATCGCAACCCTTTTGAGCTTCACTAAACTCTTCCTTTCATCCGATCTTCTTTTTCCTTTCTTTTGATTTCACTAACCTGTGAAATCCTTTCCCTTTTACATATCCTTTCTAACTTGACATGCTCCTCGACTTTTCTTTTTCTTTAGGTAACTTTCCATCACTCTTTTTCTTGAGTTTTCCCACTTCTCCTTATCCGAAAACTAACTTGTTTTCTGTCTCTGCGAGGTTGAGACCCTAGAAGTGGAGCTACCTGGAGCGTTTCTTCCTCCTTACCTGACTTGGAGGATATCGCAGCAGAGATCAAACTGTTGTCCGGATAAGAACTTAGTTAGGAAATCTGCTGGATTTTGACTTGTGTGTATTTTGTGTAAAATAACACTTCCTTTCTTTTGTAAAAAATCTTTGGCAACCAACCTAGCCTTGTACCTCTGTTTTTCAACTCTTGGAATCATTGGTTTTAACTTGAAGATCCACTTGCAGCTTACTAATTTTGTATTAACAAGTTTATCAATCAAAACCCAAGTCTGATTCTTCTGAAGAGAGTCCATCTCTTCTTGTGTTGCTTTTTTTCCAAAACTCAAACTTCTTAGAAAAATATCCCTTGGATTCCATCATGGAATCTTCTTTGCTCCTTTTAGACTCCAATTCTTCTAAGACTTTAGAAGAAAAGTCTCCACCTTGAGCTGATGAATCCTTTGTCTTGTATTTCCGTAAGTAAAAGTCCCATTTACCATCAAACTTCTCTATCTAAAATCTAGCTTCGATATCGATCTATCCTTCTTTATAAATCGCTATAGAAGTTGACTTCCAGATTTGTTATCGCCTCCTTGCATTGTTTATCTTTATTGATATATAAAGATAAGGGATCTATTACAACACTAATAAAAATTAACAAAAGAATCTCTCAAAATAACGCTGTATCTTGAGACTTCTTCTGAGCTCTCTAGCTTTTATTCTCTTGTGTTGCTCAAGAATTTTTGGATTCTCGGATGCCTTAAACCTTTGAGGGAGAGATATATTTATAGGCCTGGAGTGTTTCTTATTCCCTATAGGAAATCAGAATTTCTAATTCTGATAAGATATAAAATTTTCTAAAAGATTATTTCTAATCTTATATCTTCCATATATTTAGAAATTTCCTTTTTTTTTAGATCCTTATCTAATTGGAATATATTAATGTCCACAGTGTCTTTAAAACTTTTGTTCGTTATCATACAATTTAACAGAAGTCAAATTGAAGGTTAAACCATATATGCACATAGATCATGAATGTAAATACCATATTTAAAGAAAAGGTCATGGTTCTTTGGATAAACAAAATCATGGTTGTCTAATTATTTGACTATTAATTATATTACTAGTCATTAAACAAAATGATATTAATATGACAAAAAAAAAATTATATTACTAAAATGCACATCTACTTGGTTATTATCATTTTGCAAAGCTTTATACCAATAGAATTAATCGTTTAATAAATTTTGGTCATTCGAATAAGTAGATTATACATGTCGCGTGTGTTCATTTGTGCGCATATGATATGAATTGGACAGACTGTCGTATACTCTTTTGACAATTGTTTTTTCAATTGTTTTTTCTTGTATTTTATATATATTTTGGTATGAGAATCAGTGTCCAAGTGGAAGCTATTAGCTATGTTGGTTGATTATATATGTGTTCGTAATATATATGTGCATATATTGGGAGAGTTTATAATAATATCCATGCATTATTCTTTATTTTTCATGCATTATTCAACAATGATTGAAGATCAAAATAAAGTGTTAGATATATTATTACAATTTTGCAACTTGACATACTCCATGTGTGATTTTAATTCTCGAGGCGCTTTTATGTTCTTGATCATATTTACAACTAATCTCACAATTATTATACAGCCATTTATATATATAAAATACAGCGATTTCTGTAGAAAAGCTAATGAAGTCCCCTTTTTTTACATAGAAATCCATTTTTTTCACAAGTCCCAAGACCGTATCATGAGTATAATAATGCTCATCAATAGTTCTAATGTTTGGACCGATAATGCAAGTATAAATCATTAAATTTTACGTGGTCCAATTGTGAGAATTAGTATGTGAGATTACTAGTTTACTTTCATTTGAGACGGGTACTACCTCATGATAACATCTTTAAACGGAAAGTGATAGTGGTAGATCGTCGTCATTGTGGACTGATGCAGATATGATTAAGCCGGCAGACCATAAAATCTCAGCTTTTTTATTTTCACACTGTTTTGGTTTTTTTCATCTTTAAACTGAACCTCTATTCTTTTAATTCAAGCTTCAAAAAATATAAATATGTGTAGAAAAAGTAACAATACCAAAATAGGTAGTACAAAAGTATATGGCAGCGTCGCTCGCATATTACTAAATTCAAACTAGGTACCGACAAACAAAAATAATAATAACACATAAGTATCAGTGATACACGAATAATCATTCACATAAACAATTCCATCATTCATGTAAATAATTCATATTCACATATATCCAAAAAAAAAAAAAAAATTATAAAGTATATTTTTTTAACAAATTATAAAACTTTTTAATAATTTGTTGTTTAATTTTCTCTATAATTTTACCATTATTTTGTTGTCTGTTTTATTGATAATTTGTTATTAGTGCATCAGTTACTGCAATGGTATATATCAAACAATAAAATATCTTCAATCAATCTCATCTATAGACATAACAGAGTAAATACTAAATAAATCAATTAATGAACAGAAAACGTAAATCATTAGGAGCAAGATCTTATCTTGACATTGTCATGGATCATATAATCATGAACTGGACCTTATCCTTATAGCGTGATCAGCGTGTGAATGCGCATCAAAGTTGGCTGGATAAACTTATATAAATTCATGGTTTTGTATTTATTCTAAGAGGTTGTTGAATTTTCTCTTCACTGTTCATAGTTGGAAAAAATAAAATAAAAATCAATATATTATTATGTAGGTACAATAATCAATGTGCCTAAAACTTTCAACGAAAAAGGCAAGTTTTGGCTACGCATGCGTATAGAATAACATAAAATATAAAATAAGCTCGAGTGCTCATCAGCACTTTAAGTTCCTGATATTACTATATACCATAGTAAAATACTAGAAAAGATATGTATTCTACTATTATTCGCTGAGAAATATAAATTAGTTAGAAAATGTATGTTATATATTATTTATGAAAATTTCATTTTATGTTTCTTTGTCGATCGCATTTTTGTTTATTTTGCGCATCCATCCAGTTATGTTCGATGATAATTCTTTGTGTATAACGATTTAAATTTGGAATTAAATCTTTGGTGCACAAACAACTACTTACATTATACTATGCATTTACATTTTATTTAAAACTTCATAGTTTTTTTATAATAAAGTATAATTAGGATAGAGATATTAATTCCAAATTATTAACTTATCAAATAAAAAAAGTCAAGACTAGAAAATACAAAATAATACTTGGAGAAAATAAACTAACATTTGAGTGGAAAACTTGTGTTGCGTAGTACGACGACGTGTTCGTACAAACTCTTTTGGAATATTCTTGCATGTCATAACGCGTTTCTATGCTATTGTTTTGTCTCATTGAAATCACGAATTAAGAAATTTGAAATGCCAAAAAATATAAAATACTGAAACTAGCTTTAGATATATTCGATAACACGTTTACTTTTAAGTATTTCATATAACGTCAAATCATCTCTACCTGCTACAGTCTCTTAAATCTCTACAAGAAAAGCCTTTTGTATACTAATGCATTTTACTATCACACTAGCATCTCGTTGAAAATCCTTTATAAACAAACTAAATATTAATCACTGACTCACTGTAAATGTTTTAATATGAATAACTAAATGTGGAAACTTGAAAATGCATGTTTTAATATGATTAACGTAAAACCATAAAAAGAATTTAAGTTCTATTGATTTTTTTTTTTTGGTCAACAATAGATTTCATTTCATATTTAATCGGTTACAAAAACAAAAGCATCATCGGACATACCCTGATGTGCGACTAAGATAGTAGAAATACAACTTGCATAAAGTAAAGATAGATTTTCAAATCGCAAAAGATTTGACATAGAGTTAGCAAGATATCCAAAAGGATCAACCGAAAATGGGGACCAAATCGATTTGAAGACAACGTCTTCTGCTAACATAGAGGTAGTCACCTTACTTGGTGACTTTAAAACGGCATTCATACATCCAAAATTCGATTGAAATGCTCTTGCGGAAAACACTTCATAAGCTAACCAAATGGTTAGGATAATGCCACCTTTTCTCGGCAATGAAACCGGAGAAATTTCTCTTGGTAGAGATGTGAAGACTTCGCCTTTCGATAAGAAAGGTGGAAAAGGTCTCTCCCAAGTTGGTGAGCGTTGCTTCCCGACGTGCAGAACGGGAATAAAAAGTTCGCCTTTCGATAAGAAAAGTGGAAAAGTTTTCTCCCAAAAGGAGGAAAATTCTTCCTCCATCAAGGAGGAAAAAGTTAGTGAACGTTGCTTCACGATATATAGGCAATCACATATCCTTTTAT
>OVBE01016690.1:0-10822 GCA_900406425.1 Iberis pinnata | reverse complement strand
AGGTACACCAGTAAGTTGATGTTGTTGTGGTTGTTGAAAACCATTATGTTGTTGCTGATTGGTGTAGTAACATCANTCTTTTGCTGTTGAGGTGGGTACACTTGGTCTTGAGGGTTAGAAACGTTGTTGCTTATGTAAGAAAGACCAGGATTGTTAGAGTAGTTGAAGTACCCCTTGTTGTAACCCCCTTGGTTCTGCACATAGCACATCTCTTGTTGCTGTTGAGCTTCGGCGGCTTGAATTTGTAGTTGTTCTTCATCCGAGATGAAGTGAACCGGATGTTGTTGACCCAGGAGTAACCTGTCCAAGTTCTCATTCAGCGCCTTTATCTCCTTCTTAGTGCCATCATCAGACGTAGAAGGTCCTCTTGGTGTTATGTCGTAGTCTTCATTGTAGATCCCATCAGACTGGCGGAGGTTCTCAACTAACTCCCATCTGTCATCAACTCCTTTGTTGAGGAAGTTCTCGTTGCTTGCAGTGTCCAACAGCATCCTTATCTTGGGTAAGGCAACTCTGTAGAGTGTTCTGAGCAAGGAAGCCTTGCTGAAACCGTGGTGGGGGCACTGCATAGTATAGTTTTTAAAATGATCCCACGCCTCAGAGAAGGTTTCAGAGGTCTTCTGTGCAAACCCGGAAATTTCATTCCTCAAGCGTGCTATTCTTGAAGTTGATAAGAACTTCGCAAAGAATGCCTTCTTGCAGGCATCCCATGTGGTGATTGAGTTCCTGGGGAGTGACTTCTCCCACTGATGTGCCGTCTCCCCCAATGAGAATGGGAATAGGCGTAGCTTGAATGCATCTTCATTCACTCAGTTGATCTTCGTCAAACTGCAGATGNGGTGTTCTGGTTTTCGCGTTCAATGTTGTCTGCCATGTTGAGGTTCAACCTTCTCAAATGTTCTGCACGTTCGTGTTCACGTCTTGCCCGAGAGTGTTCTCGTTCAAGAGCTCTGATGTCGTCAACGAAAGGAAGCAAGTTAATTGGTCCTCTGCTTCTCAGGTTCATACACTGCTAAGCAGGTACATGAAAACAAAGAAAACNTGAAAACAAAGCAAACAGGGTAGACTAGTAAGTAAAAACGTAAAATAAATGCTTGATATGAAAAGATCCAAAATCCAGAATATAGTAACAAATCCCAAATGGCAATGGCGCAAAATTGATAATAGGGTTTTAGTCCTATAGGGCTATCAATCAACCCATCGTTGTAGTATGGGTTTTTATGTCAATCCATAATGGGAGCGTACTAAGCAATGATGATGTATTGGATGGTTTAAAGTCAAGCTGATGTTAAAAGGGTTTTGAATGCTAAAAGGTCCTAAGTGCAACGAAAGTAAGAAAACATAAAAACAGAAAAATGCTTTAAACACTTTGAATGCAAAACATAGTAAATGCAAGAAAAGGTAAAACGTACAATCAATGGTAAATTCGTTCCTGAGGACAAAGGGTAATTGACTTGGGAATCCATCCTGGGATAACTAAATACCTAACATACCTCAAACAATGAGCTGACCCCTAGACAGTAGCTCTACTAACAATCAATTCCAATGTCTTGGCAACCAATATGAAGTAAAGCAATCACAGACTCAACTGTCGTCATAGACGGCGACTACCTAGTAGGCATTGACCTCTACTACTTTAGCTAACTCGTTTCCCACATCTATTCACAGAGAAAGGGAAAGGAATCTCTAAAACCCCCTCGGTCCGGTCACCTACAAATACTCACCTCTTGGTGTTGTAGGGCCTAACAACGGGCCTCCATCCCTCTCGGGTAAGAGTGCAGTCAGCATTAAGCTGAGAAGGTCCAGAAGGGATCTAATAACCAAACAACTTAGGTACCTAAGCAAACCCAGAACATCAACCCTTAGCTACCCCCATCCTCAGGAACTTGGATGACTACTCACTACTCATGGGAGTAGAAGCAGATGAAACAACAAACAAAACTACAAACCTAAACATAAAGATCTATGAAGAACAGGAAGAACACAAACCCATAATTGAAGAACAACAACGAAAAAGCAAACTTAAAACAAAAGTTTAAGACTTAAAACGAAAATAAAGATGCAAAAACTAAAGAACAACCTAAAGCTAAGCACGGAAACAAAGTAAAAACAGTAAATTAACTTGAAACTTAAAAGAAATCTGGTTTTTACACCAAGAACATGAAGAACAAACTAAGAAATGAAAATCCTAAGACAAAACCTAAAAAGGAAATAAAAACTAAGCTTGTTGCAAATAAAGGCGAATTAGGGCTTTTATAGTGTTAAGAGAGAAGCCCTAATTCGCACTAAAGAAAAAATGCTAATCATTGTCTTGAATCTTGGGCCTTGCTTCAGGTNAATCCATCCAGACAAAAGGGTGCTTGCTTGGGATCGATCCAGCTTCGTTGCGTCCAAAATTTGTCTAAGGTTGGGATCGATCCTGGCGTGGAGTGCCTGAGATCAATCCCAATATAGCTGAGATCGATCTCTTGTGTTCTCTTCTTAGTCCAACTTTATCCTCGTGCACTTCCTTAGCTTCGTTTGAGATTTCATCAGGAACGCTGAAAGAGTGAAAGGGGGATCGATCCTGTTTCGTTGTCGAACTGCCTGAGATCGATCTGGTTTCGTTGCGGAATCGATATAGAGTGTTGTTGGGATCGATCTGCATTGAGTTGAGATCGATCCCGAAGGTGCTGAGTAAGATCGATCTCGTTCCGTTGTCGGATTGCCTGAGATCGATCCTGCATTGAGTTGGGATCGATCTTGCAGGTGCTTAGAGGTAAGTTCAGTCCATTCCAATGTTGAGTGCTGAGTGCTAAGTCCATTCGACGTCTAGTGATGTTTTTCTGTAAATTTTCAAATCCTTCCTAAAAACACCCGAAAGTCCTGAAAAACCTCCAAAATGCGTGCATATGAAAATTCTAATGCAAAAGTCCTAAAAACGCTAAACTTAGTGAAATCGACCATAAATGTGATGTATGCACGCTTTTAGACCTTAGAATCGATGCTAATTGATAAGTAAAAAACCGTGAAAATTCAGAGTCATCATGCACCAAAACCGGCTTCAAAAGACAAGTGTAATGGTGAAGGAAGTTTGAAAGAAGGCAGGAAAAAAACTCACATGACTTTGATTCCTAAGTCATTGGGTGAAGAATGGGTTGAGTACAGTGTGAAGAGTAAAGGTTTTCCAAAACCGTTCTCTAAGGTTAAAGTTCCTTTTGTTCAAGGTCTTAAAAACAAAGAAAAGAATTTCAAGAAGGCAGCAATGAATAAGATGTTGAAGCTGCAGATCTCAGAAAAGGATGGAAGAACTATTGCCTCTATTGGAGCTGAACTAGATTCAGCATAAAAGGTAAGTGGGTCTAGCTATAGACGTTAAATAAAGCGCTGAGTGGGAGGCAACCCACTAATTTAATTTTTCTTCTTTGGTTTTTGTTTAGAGTCATTCCTAATTAGTTAACTAATCTAATGATTTTTCGTTTTGAGTTTAAGATATGTTTCAGGAAAATTCAAAAATTTAGGTCCGACATACCGATCGATCGATCCATGCCCATGAAATGTTCATTACGTAATCAGAGATCGATCAATCCGTCGTAGTGAATTTCAGCCGATCTTTGTTCCACGTAAGTACTGAACTTCTTTTGAACTATTCATTTTTCCTATTTATATTATGGTCATTATTCCTTCTCTTGGGTATATTTCACACCGGGACGGTGTGATTTATGTCTGAGGGAATGAGCATAGTTACTAATCATATTTTATGTCTTTTTGATGTTTCATCAGTCTGGTGAAAATTTTCAAAAAATTTTGGTTTTTACTTAGTCGTGTCAAGTCGAGTCGAAGGAACAATGACCAGAATTTGTGATCATAACCAACCTAGTGTGAGTATAGTTTTGATCTTTTTAGATTACTGGCTTAGATTTAACTGATATGTTTAGGATTGGAACCCCATTACTGATTGTTTTATTTCTGAAAGTCTGGATCTTTTGGATTGTTGATGATTTTATTCTAGCTCTGCCATGATAGGACTTAATATTGAACTTAATTTCTCTTGCTTGTGGTGGTAAGATACTTTGAAAGCTAAGTGTCTTGCTCTTCAGTGTCCTATAAAACCGACAAGTTTTTTCAGTATGATCCGGATCCTTTTTCTCCCTCCCTTAAAATAAAAACAGTTAAAAAAAAAGTTGAAAGCGTGACCTAGAAGTCCGTAGTCATTGCCGAGTTGCTAAAAAAGAAAAAAACGCAGAAAAGTGCGAAAGTAAAAAAAAAAACACAGAAAATTGCGAAAATAGAAGAAAAAAAAGAAGTGAGAAAGGGGGAAAAATGGTCAGGACCAGAAGTCGTTGGATGCTCTGTTTGGTATGGGCATTTTGATAGAAGAGGTGCTTATGCGCATTGAATCAAAACCTCATAGGTAAGAATGCATCTATTCTAATCAAATTGAATTTAATGAGCTAGTTGAGATGACTTGATGGTTTCATTGATGTTGGATTTAGAGTAGGAAACATACTTTTAGTTATGTGGTGGTGAACAGTTCTTTCATTATGGTTGTTTAGGATCGGTGTCTTTTAAGTTTTGATATCTATGCTTAAGGTTGCTGAGATTCTGAGACTTCTTGTGTAGTTTCAAAACCTTTTCTCTAGATTGAGTCTTGTTTCACTTGAGGACAAGCAAATATCGAAGTCTGGGGGAATTGATATCACTCGATTTGATGCCATTTTAGTGATTATTTATACTTGCTATTTGTCATTATTCGAGTATTTTCTAGGTTTTTTTGGTATATTTTCATGATTCCAGGTATTTTGGATTTCTGGAGAAAAATGGTGGTTTTGTGCACAAAATATATGCAATTTGACGAATGCAGAAGCAGAGTTCAGTAGAAGAGCCGAAATGTGATCGACATTTGGAGATGTTTCTATGAACGGAATGGGCTGGGATTTTAACTCAAACTGTCCACGTGAGTTAGCTTTCATATGAAAGTAATTTTAGGTCAATCCATTGAAGCAAGCAAAAGTTATGACGATTTTACTGAAGACTGGTCAAGCTGTCTCGCAAAAGAGCATGTGCAGCACGTGATGGAGCAGATCGATCGATCCACACCTGGATTGATCGATCCTGAAGACTACCATACTGCCGTAAGTTTAGATCGATCGATCGATCCGAATACTCAAAAATTATTGGAGAATGCCAAAAGACGTTTCCGTCCTCAAGACTTATCTTAAGTTTTCCTTAGTAGGTTTTATTCTTGTAGAATTCTATATAAGTTAGAAGCTTAGGATTATTTTGAGAGCATAAGTGATACAGAAAAAAGAACATAATACAATTCATTATTTTGATAGGTTTTCAGAGAGAGACGAACCCTGAATCCTGTATTTTGGAGACGAATTCTAAACTCTCTTATTACTTTTATTAAATTTTGGTGTTTGAATATGCTTTCTCTATTGATGATTGTTGATTGCTTGGCTATGGCTAAGTAGTCTCTTTGTTATGTTCTAGGGATTTCCCAGGAAAAACAGGTTTTGATGGTTAGGTTTTGACTTTAATGGATTTAAATTGTTAGGTTCTTAGTTTAGATTCGTTATCATTGCTTGAATTATCCTGATCACATACTTCATGATTTTAGGTTAATACACACAAAGGGATTTGGTTTATCTAATCTGACCTAGTCTAGATGAATAAATATCTTTGCTTACGGGAGTATTGTCTTATAATACTTATGAACATATTGAATCTGTAATCATTGCATGATTTAATTATCTGATTTAGAGATCTAAGATTTTGGGAGAAGGTTAGTTTTTATTTCTAGAAATTCTATCATAGGGGTCTAATACTTCGGGAGGAGATTAGTCTATTATTGTCTTTTGAGTTGAGAACTATTTTCATTGTTAATCTTGCTTGTCAACCTGAACCTCAAACCTCAATACCTGTGGAACTTCCCTATCGCCTAGCGTTTTATTATATTGGTTTATATTTGCTTTTAATTATTCGCTTTACTTTTCAATCGTTTTAAAAACATTCCCTCTTTTATCTTGTCTTAGCTAGAATCGATTTTTAAGTGAAAGTCGTACTGTCTGGTCTCTGTGGGATCGACCCTAAACCATACTATAAAGATCTGTTCTCTGCAGTGTAGATTTAGGATTAAAACATGAGCCTGTCAGCATCCTAAGCCATATAAGTTGACATGACTCAATGATCAAACTGAGCTGAAAATCACCGAACAAGTTGTTGTTCCATTTAGTGTTGGAAAATATCAAGATCAAGTTGTATGTGATGTGGTTCCTATGCAAGCTGGACATCTTTTACTTGGTAGACCATGACAATTTGAGCGAGCTACTAATCATGATGGACGCACCAACCAGTACACATTTATGCACAAAGGCCGTAAGTTCACTCTTTCACCTCTTTCACCATATGAAGTACATGAATTACAAGTGCATATGAGCAAAGAAAGTGAGGTAAGTAAATCTAGTCTTTATTTATCTCCTAGTGTTGTTTCTAAAGCCATGAGTGCCAAGGGCACCGTGCTACTAATGTTGTTTAAAGAATGTCTAAGTGCAGGCCTAGATGAATTAGAATTTCCAGCATAAATTAAGGCTCTCTTAGATAAATTTAAGGATGTTTTTCCATAAGAGATATCACATGGTTTACCTCTAATTTGAGGTATATATCATCAAATTGATCTTGTTCCAGGTTCAGCATTACCCAACAAACCAGCATATCGAATAAACCCGGAAGAGACTAGAGAACTTGAGAAAAAAGTTCGTGACTTGATGGACAAGGGATACATCCGGGAAAGCCTTAGTCCTTGTGTTGTACCAGTACTTTTAGTACCAAAGAAAGATGGCACATGGAGGATGTGTGTGGATTGCCGAGCAATAAAAAACATTACCATCAAGTATAGGCATCCAATTCCGCGTCTAGATGACATGTTGGATGAGTTTAGGGGAGCAACCATCTTTTCAAAGGTAGATCTCAAAAGTGGTTATCACCAAGTGATAATGCGTTAAGGAGATGAGTGGAAAACCACATTCAAGAGAAAACAAGGGTTGTATGAGTGACTGGTCATGCCTTTTGGTTTGAAAAATTCACCAAGCACCTTCATGCGTCTCATGAACCAGGTTCTATGGTCTCTTATAAGTAAATTTTTTGTTGTGTACTTTGATGATATCCTTATTTATAGCAAATGTTTATCTGATCATATTAAGTATCTAGAACTTGTTTTGCAAACACTTTGAAAGGAAGGCCTTTATGCTAACCTCAAGAAGTGCATATTTTTACTAATCAGCTTGTTTTCCTAGGTTTTGTTGGGAGTAGACAGGAATTACATGTTGATGAAGAGAAAATAAAAGCAATTCAAGAATGGCCTACACCAACTACAATTGGGCATGTTAGAAGCTTCCATGGTCTTGCAAGCTTTTATAGGCGTTTCGTGAAGGACTTTAGCACTATAGCATCACCATTAACTGATGTGATCAAGAAGAATACACCATTCTCATGGGGAGCAGCTCAAGAGACAACTTTTAACACTCTCAAATAATTCCTTACTAAGAGACAACCTTTAACACTCTCAAAGAATGTCTTACTAAAGCACATGTTTTAGCTCTACCAGATTTTGAAGAGATATTTGAAGTAGAGTGTGATGCATCCAGGCTGGGAATAGGAGCTGTGCTACATCAAAGGAAGAGACCAGTAGCATTCTTTAGTGAGAAATTAAGTGGAACCACGCTCAATTATCCAACATATGATAAGGAACTCTATGCATTGGTTAGACGCTTGAAACATGGCAGCATTATCTTTTATCCAAGGAGTTTACCATACATACAGATCATGAGACTCTTAAGCATCTAAGAGGTCAAACTTCACTTAAGAGAAGGCATGCTAAGTGGCTAGAATTTATAGAGACATTTCCTTATGTTATCAAGTATAAGAAAGGAAAGGAAAATATGGTGGCATATGCATTATCAAGAAGACATGCACTGATGTCTACAATGGAAGCAAAGGTGGAAAAGGAGCATTTGGAGCATATTATCTACATGATGGATTCTTATTCCGAGATAAGAGGCTGTGCATTCCACAAGGATCTTTAAGGGAGTTGCTGATCAAAGAGGCGCATGGTGGTAGCCTTATGAGTCATTTTGGTGTGGATAAACATTGGCAGTAGTGGTTGATCATTTCTTTTGGCCTCACCTGAAGAAAGATGTGGAGAAATATTTTTCTCGATGTGTAGTTTGTCATAAATCTAAATACATGTCACATCCCCATGGTCTTTATTTACCATTACCTATTCCTAATGCACATTGGGTGGATATTTCTATGGATTTTGTGCTAGGTTTGCCAAAGATTAGACACAAAGATTCTGTCTTTTTTGTTGTTGATCGATTTTCAAAGATGGCACACTTTATACCACGTGACACGACTAATGATGCCACCCAAACAGCTGATCTATTCTTCAAAGAAGTTGTGCGCTTACCTAGGACGATTGTATCTGGTCGGGATGCGAAATTCCTAAGTCATCTCTGGAGAACATTATGGAAAAATCTTGGCACAAAGCTGGTATTTTCTACAACTTTTTATCCTCAAACGGATGGACAAATACAAGTGGTAAACCGTACCTTATCTACTTAACTTAGAGTTACTCTTGGTTGTAATATGAAAACATGGTTAGATTGTTTGCCTTTTATTGAATTTGCTTATAACCATGCTACTCATTCTGCTACTAAGATGTCTTCTTTTGAAGTTGTGTATGGATTTAATTCACTAACCCCGCTGGATCTTTCACCAATTCCACAAGCTGAGAAATTTAATTTAGATGGTCTTAAGAAGGGGAAATTTGTGAAGAAGCTTCACCAAAAGGTTAAAGACAATCTTGAGAAGAAGACTGAAGAATACAAGAAGCGGGCTGATAAAAGACGCAAGGAGATGGTTTTTGAACCAGGAGATTGGTTTTGATTGCATATGAGACCAGAACGATTCCCACAAAAGAGGAGTTCAAAGCTAGCACCTAGAGGAGATGGTCCATTCAAAATTCTAAAGAAGATTAATGACAATGCATATCAATTGGAACTTCCAGGTGAGTTTAATATCTCACATAGCTTTAATGTTGCTGATATTTCTCCATATGATGCAGATGATCCAGTTTTGAGGTCAAAGCATTCTGAAGAGGGTGGGAATGATGAGGACATCGAACCAAACATGGAACAAACACTTGTACCGCAAGTCAATGATGCTCCAATGACACAATCCAAGGCTAGGAGGCTTAGAGAAGGATTCAATGACATGATCCAGACTTTACTAAGCACTATGGAACTTGGAGGCTTCACCAAAAATAATCCAGAATTTAACTTAAGCTCGGATGGCTTCAATGAAGATTTGCTGGAGTATTTCGTCCATTTGATCCTCAAGGAGATCTGACCTCAGTCCATCAATGTAAGTCCATTTTCTTGACAGGAAATGGAGTTCAACTCAAAAATAATCACTTCAAGAGCATTCATGATCTAGAATATACACTCAGTACAAGTCAGCTGGCCATTAGAGAGCAAACAAGGCAAGAAGAGGATTCTAATGCTAACCACGTGGAAATGCTTGAAGATAACTCTCATAAAGCCTCAAAGGACTATAAGAAGAAGAAACCATCAAAATATTCAAGTTGGATGGATCAGAACAAGCAGAATACATTTCAGCTCCTAAACCGCACAAACCGAGCCAAAATTAGGTATTTTCAATCTATAAAATTTATGCAGGTTAAACTAAGTTTATCTAAGGCATATAAGGCTTCAAAAGAAAGAATTTAAAGCCCGAGGCATGATTTAGCACTTTGGTTTATTTTATTTTAATTTTGCAAACATTTGTGTGTTTAAACGCTTTGTTATTTTATTTTGCAAGTCCTGTTGTTTTGAGTCTTTCTTTTGCATTAGTGTCGACCTAATTAGATCTTAAGCTAACGAACCACTATATAAGGTTCTCCTGCAGCCTTGTAAACCCAAGACGTTTTGTTGATTAATAAAGTTGCATTTTCCTCTCTTTCAAGTGGTACTTGTAGAGATTTAAGCTTATGTCCTTTGTGTATGGATTCACCATAGGAAGAGCTTGCTTATTGTATCAGATATCCTTCCATAATCTTTGTGGTGCGCTCGATCTATCCTCACTTCCATCTACTGATCTTACAAGAGAGAGCATTATAGCCAGCGTGTTTGTTCCCATCTTCCCCAGCCAAAGACTCTCCCCGGAGTCTTATATCAGAACTTCAACTCGAGTCACACAAATCCATCGATCCAAGCACTCCAAATTTCACTTCAAGGCTTTTCTCCCCCACTTGCCCATTACTCACCCCGTGCAAAGAAGTGTCCTCTCACTCCTTTCCAAGATTCCCCAACAAGTACTTACACCTCCATCGCCCCTTTGTTCCTTCTTTAAACCTCCTTTACATACACCATCCTTTAGCCCTCCTCAACATACCACTACTTTATACCTCACCCACATTCTTCTACTCACCACTCCTCAACATCAATCCTCAATTTTTACCAATGATTCTATAAAGGGAGTACTCCTTACTCTTCACTCCATTACTTCAAATCTCTCAAAACTTACATTTTCTTTTCCTTAAAATCGTTTTCCCAAAGTATTTCCACTTGAAGTATTTGCTTCTACAAGAATTCTCACCAAGACCTTAGCAACCTTTATTCAGACCAAGATGTCTCAACCATCAAGAGAAAGGATAATAGCAAGGCTTCAAAGGAGACAGTCATCCTTTAGAGCTAGGTGATAATAGGATTTTTGTGTCCCTAAGGGGCTATCAATCAACCAATCGTTGTAGTATGGGTTTTTATGTCAATCCATAATGGGA
>OVBE01016689.1:0-10824 GCA_900406425.1 Iberis pinnata | reverse complement strand
TATATATATATATATATATATATATATGTATTTGGATACATATACCACAAGAAATACAATAGTGGATACTTACGGTATTCAAGCTATGATTTGGATACATATACCACAAGAAAACTTAATCTACTCTTTTAACAACTCAAATTCATACCCTTAACACTGCTTCACACTCAAATCTTGTAAAGAATGAATTCCCTAAAGACAACTTGTCGGTTCTATCATCTCCTTCTCTCCTAGACTCAAACTCATCATCACTATCAAGTATAAGATTAGGGTTTATTGGTTCTTCATCAACAAAACCAGCAATAGATTGTTGAATTTCGAACTCAAACCTTGCTGCATATCATCTTCTTCCTCACCATTCTCTGATTCGGACCCCCTTCACCATCAGAGTCGTCAAAAGCTTGTTCAGGAACCACCAGAGACCTAACACTACCTTCATCTTCCATCACTGCAAGCAAAAACAACGCTTTCATATGGGACACTTTGAAATTGTCACTTCAAATCAAACCTTAGACAAGTCTGCTACCTTCTTCGACAAATCGTTGTCTACAACTTTCGTTAAAGTCAAATTTGGTTAGGGATTGGATGAAATCAATTGGTATTAAGCTCTCCCAAATCGATTTTGTGCGTAAGAAAGAAGAACAGGGTGTCGGGTTCTTTTAAATTTGGTTTAATTGGATTTTTTTAAACCAAAATTGGTTTGTTTTTAAAATCAATTCTGGGTTAGGGTTTGTTTAAAACCAATTTCGGTACACTTAACCAACAAAACGATACTTAAAAATGCGAATTTAAAATTATAATCGCTATTTAATCAGATTAATATCATATGTAGGATTTTAAGCATTTCAAAAAGTTCAAAGGGATTGGTGTTGAAAAATATAAGTTCAGGTAGTAAAATGAATTGAATGGAAATAATTTTGGATGTAGAAAGCTGGGGGTGTCTACTGATGTAAAAAAAAAAAAAATTAAGAATCACGTACTATAAAATGCACCAATTCCAATAATAAAAAATAAATAAATAAACACATCTTTATAGACACAACTTTTCAATTGCACCTCTTAATTTTTTCTAAAATTGCATAAATAAGTTTATTAGAAAATAGAAGTAAAATCAATAAACATTTATTTAAAGGCAAAACTTTTCAGTTGCACCTTTTTTATTTTGTAAGATTGCATGATTAGGTTAAAAAAAGACATACCTTTTCAATAGCACATTTTCCATTTATGAAGATTTTCCAATAATAATAAAATCAGAAAACACATTTTTAGAGACACATTTCAGTTGCACTTCTTTAGTTTTAGTAATATTGCATAATTAAGTTTAAATAAAAATGAAAATAAATCAAAAGACACATCTTTAGAGACATAATTTTCAATGCATCTATATTATTTTTCTAAGTTTGCATAATTAAGTTTTTTAATAAATGAAAAGACATACATTTTCAATATCACCACAGTTCAACACAAACGCCATAACTTAAGGAGACAAAAAGAGCAATCAGATTCAATGTTTTATTTTTGGAACATTTGACTTAAATCTAACTACCAAAACTTCCATGATAAAAACTATGATAGAGGTAAAGACCCGATTTCTCAAAAAATCTTTATTTGAAATCCGATTCTAATTTGCATAGAGAGAAGTTCCTCACAGGAAACACATTCAATAACTCAAAAATGCATTCCCAAATATAAAAAAGAGAAATAAAAGTACCAACATGTTTGGTTTGGATTTGGTTTTTATATATATAGACGTTTTTTGTAGCTTTTTGGTGAGAATCGTGTATAAAGAAAGGTTCACACTAGAACTTTTATATCAAATCCAATACTTCAAAATGTTGATTTTATACAAATAAAAACTATGTTTCTTCAAATAAAAGCGAAAGTTAGCTAGTTTTACTAAATTTGATTTACTATGCATATTATTATTTTTTATTTTAACATATGAAATATCATATAACTAGTGGCCCATTGTTTTCTCTAGCCCAGATTTTCAGTACATGACCTAAATAAAATATAACAGTTTTGTTTTAGTTCAAATAGTCAAATGTGTGTTCCAATCTTTGTTTCCTGTTTAAAAATTTTCTAAATAATCCTTTTTATATAAAAATTTGTTTGGTTATTTTTCCGGTTCGGTCTGATTTTTTTGTTCCGATTTATTTCCTCACCTTTACTAAATTTGATTTACCATGCATATTATTATTTTTTATTTTAACCATATGAAACATCATATAACTAGTGACCCATTGTTTTCTCTAACCCAGATTTTCAGTACATGACCTAAATAAAATGTAACAGTTTTGTTTTAGTATCTCAAATAATCAAATGTGTGTTCCAATCTTTGTTTCCTGCTTAAAAAAAAAGAAAATTCATAAATAGTAGTCTAATTTTCTTTTCTTTTTCCTTCTTGTAGCCCAATATGTTTCAAAGCCTTGGGCCCTTGGCCCAATTGAGAATTTAGAATTTGTATTTAGGGTTTCATTATTGTTTTTGAGTTTTATTTTTTGTTTTTTCTAGCCCAGATTTTGAGTTTTTTTTCCTTCTAAAGTTATAATTGTGGCCCATTGTTTTTTCTAGCCCATATTTTTAGTACATGACCTAAATATTAACATTTTGTTTTAGTAGCTCAAATAGTCAAATGTGTGTTCGAATCTTTGTTTCCTGTTTTTTTTAAAACAAAAAAATAATCATAAATTGTAGTCTAATTTTCTTTCTTTCTTGTAGCCCAATATGTTTCAAAGCCTTGGGTCCTTGGCCCAACTAAGAATTATTTATCTATAAGTTTTAGAATTTGCATTTATGGTTTCATTACTGTTTTTCAGTTTTTTCTTTTGTTTTTCTTTTCCTTTCATAAAAACTAAAGAGTTTTAATTTGAATTACAGTTTAGTTTCGGTTTGGTTTCATTTTGGTTTAATTTTGGTTTTTTATTTTGGTTCCTATCCGATTTTTTTTGTCTAAAAGTCATTAGAATATACATAAACGGTATAGAATTTTTTTGATAACCTATAAATTGGTATATAATTGTTTACTTATTTACTTGTTTAATAGACCTTTCACCCATACATATAACTATAAAAGTAAATAAAATTTTTATATCTTTAATTTATTTGGTTTAAGTTGCTTTTGTTAATAAAAATGGTTTCAATTTAACTTTTTTAGTTTCTAAATAATTGTTTTTATATAAAAAAATTGGTTTGGTTATTTTTTCGGTTTGGTCTGATTTTTTTTTCCGATTTATTTTCTCACCTTTACTAAATTTGTTTTAACATGCATACCATTATTATTTATTTTAACAAAAAAACATCATATGAACTTTGTAGATTTTTAGTATGCCATCGGTTTTACGAGTGGGACAAATTATGGAACACGAGTTACAATGAGTGTCTGGCGTCCAAAAGTACAAGACAACTCAGGAGAATTTAGTCTTGGTCAGATTTAGATCACTTCAGGGACTTATATTGATAACAATCTTAACACAATGTGAGATTTCAATTAAATCATTTGATTGTTTATTTAGTATATTGTATAGTTATTGATTAATTACTACAAAATATTTATATTTATTCGTTGTTATCTAATATGTTATAACTAATAAACATATGATGGACTTGAAAATTAATACTAAACATAATTTACAAATACAAATATGAACATTCAAACAAAATATGAAAGATATGTTTCAAAGAATTTTTATTCATTATCAAACAATTAATAATAAACTTAGAACCTACTGAAAAGAAACATAAGAAATATATTTGTAAGTTGAGATGAACCAACTTCGTTAACTTTTACTGAAAAATAATAAGATTTTTAAAAAGAACATTTAGCCATAAAAATAATAATAAAATAAAAGTATAAATCTTTTAGTATAAATGTAATATATAATCAACGAAATGTTGCGTTTTTTATGAAAAATTACAACTATTAAAATCAAATAATGTGATATTTCATTATGTCCTTAATTTTTTTGTTAAATCTAATAGATTAAATATTGCGTTCTCTCATGAAAAGTTACAACAATTGCATCTCTTTTTTCTTAAGATTACATAAATAAGTAAGAAATAAAAATAAAAAGACATACCTGTTATACAATATGACTCTAATCCAAGAACATAATATGAATTAAACATTTAGATTAGAGTATATGTATAAATTTCTCTAGAACTAAGAAATATTTAATGAGAAATTTAGAGAGAAAGACTATAGAGAAAAGAAAGCTTTTTATTCCTATTAATGTTGTTGTTATTGATCTTTACATTGAAGTAAGACATCTATTTATACTATACAACATGAACTATGCTAATGACACATGGACAAAAATGTGTCAAACAAAAGAGAAAGATTAGTGTCCAAAGTAGTATAAACATGACACATAGAATGCTAGGTGTTTCCTTATTAACTAGCTAGGTGTCATGTAGTGATGAATAATCACTTTCTCAAATATTTTCTTAACACTCCCCCTTGAGTATTCATCACTTACAGAGTTTTATTGCCTCGTTAAAAACCTTCTTGTAGAAAAATTTATTGGGATAAAAACTACAACAAGGAAAAGAGTGCAGTAACACTATCTCCTCTTTGAATAGATGAGTCTTGATCTTTTCATAAGTATGATCAATATCTCCTTTTGAAGTATCTTGAATTGCCTCATTAAAAACCTCATCATGGAAAACCTCATCGGGGTAAAAACCATGTTTCTGAAAAGAGTGCATTAGGTCAATCTCCATCTTGAATAGATAGAGATTATTATGTCTTGATATTTCCGTTAACATGCAAGTTAACGGTGTCATATACTGCCTCGTTAAAAACCTTGTCAAGGAAAAAAATTTCTTGGGTAAAAACCTTGATAAGGAAAAGAGTGCAGTAGAGACATCTTTTTTAGAAATATGAAATATATATGTTTCGTCTGGATTATTCTCTTCATTTCCGTTGATATAAATGATGAATGGAAAGAAAACTTTGTAGAGTGAGAGACCTTCATAATTTGAAGTATAACAATATCTCTTAGATGTTACATTTTGCGTATTCTTTGCTACCTCGTTAGAAAAACCTCTTCGTGGAAAAATCCAGTAGGACAAAAACCATGAAGAAAGAAAAAGAGTGTAGCCATGCATATCATCATATTCTCCCCCTGGAAATATGATCCAATAATATATCTTTGTAGATATGCATTCTAGTATTATCCTTATATCTTGGATTAGTAGACTTTTGGTGCAGAACAACTTCTTTGTAGATGCTTGAATATTTCGAAGTAAAAACATGTCAAATCGAGGAGCTAAACTCAGAACTTGATTATTTGGAGCATGCAATCGATGAAAACCGTATTTTGTGTTGTCAATAGAGACACATATATGACCATCTTCAGGATGCGTCAAACATTATGCCATGCGACCATTTAAAAGATGCGTCCATCTAATAAATGCGCCAACCAATAGGGCATGTCGCCATCTAATAGATGTGCCCACTATTATGGCGAGTGACCATCTAAGAGATGCGTCCATCTGATAGATGCGTCAAACACTACCATAATAAATAAAACAATCAAGCATTATAGATGAATACTTCATCACATTCTATTCTTGTTAAGAATAAAACTACATTGTTTTCACAAAATATCTTATTTATAAGAACTCTTCATGAGTCATCATACATTAACACAATTCAACTCTAGTTCCCGGAAACATAATTATTCTAAAATTTATCCTTGAGGGATATTCTCCAAAATACTGAAGCGCAACTCAAGTCATATCATTTATTGTACATCTTTTGGATAGCTAGTCCAAATACTTCTCGTTCCTCAAACGATATTATTATTGACTTGATTGCCGATTTCAACTTTCTGGCAATTGTTTTCTTTCTACACTCATCCATTGTGGTAGATTATTGATCCTCTTTTATATTAATTACATCGCGCGTTATTATATTCTTATTATCGACATTTATTTGTCTTTGGTTCCACTCTATTTTCATAGTGACATGGTTTCTCGAGATATCTTTATTATTCTTATACGCACTGATCTTATTCAGGTACCTGATTTTATTATAAACCATGTCATCGTCTCTTCAAGAGATCAATCCTCATTTTATTCAATTATGCTTGCTCCTTTTATTTTATATGATTTTAATCTTTGGAACCAAAGTAGTCTATCTCGTCCTATACGTGCAATAAATTTAATATCACATATCCTTATTGAAGCATTCAACTGAATATGAGATATCATTTTAATATGAACTTCGGGTTCATAACGAGGATCTAAAATTTCATCCATCAACTTTTTATTTTCTTTATGAATGCTTTTAATATTTGATTTGCAAGATATTTACAATAGTGATCCTTTGATCTTGTGAACTTCAGGTTCACATCATTTTATTGAAGGATTTCAAACTATTCACTTTTTCTTTGATGGAAATATCCTCATCAAAGTGCAAATCTCTTATTGAATCCATCCTCATGATGAGTCTTTTAATATCCTCTTTAGGATCTTAATTTCATGTTCTCCTGGAATATTTTGTTCGAGACATTTTTAATTTATTTATCTTTCTTTCCTTTCGATGATTTTATCATTAGATCCAATAGGTCTCTCCCTTTTCAATTGAACCTTAGGTTCGTTTATTTTTCTTATATCTCGTTGGATTAATAATTATCTCTATACATGATTCAATTATATGATAATAATTTCCATAATTTGTTTCATGAATCCCTTGGATTTTTTTATACTAAGCTCATTTTGTTATATTTATTATTAATATGATATTCTATTCTCCCTCTCGAGATGATGAAACTTCATGTTCATCCATCTTGAGTTCAACATCATCATAAAACCAATAACATATCCTCTATGGATCACATATCAAGTTTTCAATATGATGAGTATTTCCTCCATCACCAGGGGTTGCCTTTNATTGATTCTGATCTCACCCAAGGTGATGTACCCAACCACATCTCTACCACACAGGCCAGAGCAGGTACAACCCTATCAGGCCCCAACCGTCTCACTCACAACGCCAATCACTACATCGTCATGCAGGTCTCGGAAGGGTCGCTAACCGTCCCGAGAAAATGAAAATTAGACATCAACTGCCACCATCGGTTATGGAAGTAGACACAATACAACCCACTAATCGAATCATGGTGTGTAGCTAGCTTATGTCACTCGATCCGGTTATGAGTACATAACCTTCCATACTCACTAACCGAACTTTGAGTACATAATAGTCCTACACCTGTCCATA
Source organism: Iberis pinnata (assembly GCA_900406425.1). Taxonomy (NCBI): domain Eukaryota; kingdom Viridiplantae; phylum Streptophyta; class Magnoliopsida; order Brassicales; family Brassicaceae; genus Iberis; species Iberis pinnata. The sequence goes on along the minus strand of OVBE01016689.1, from coordinate 3,596 downwards.
TTTTATATTTAACATGATTATTATATAGATACATACATACTCATCAACATGAGTATAATTCAATAATCACACAATACTTACCTTGCATTATCATATCTAGCATGTATTACTACTACTAAAGCATTCATGCATAATCAATAATCAACACCATGCCTAACATGCATTTCTAACATATGCAAATTCGATAACTATCGCAATATCTAACGTGCATCCCTAGCACGTCTAAATCAATCAAATATTAATCCAATCAAGACATCAATCAAATAAACAGTCAAGCATTATAACGGCCTAATAGTCAATTAATCCATCAAACCTAATAACTATGTTTGTATAATTCTACCGAAAATCAGGCATTATAACGGCTTAGTAAATTGACTAATCAATGCAACCTAATAGCCATTTGAGTATAATCCTACCAGAAATTGAGCATTATAACGGCTTAAAAATCCACTAATCAATTCAACCTAATAACCATGTAAGATAATTCTACCGAAAATCGGGCATTATAACAGTAAGCGGAAAATGGCTAAGTACGAAATCTAAACCTCTATGGGATAATAATTCAAAGCATAAATTAAATATTAACCTAACCATGTGCTACTTCACATGGCCGAATTAACAATTTTGTTTACCTTTCGAATGTGAATTGAACGGATTGAATTACTTGCGGAATATAGATTTGAACGGATCCAAGGGTTGAACGGATCTAGAGCTTTCGTACTTCGAAATATGGATTTGAACAGGTTGAATGTATAGAACTATCGTGCTGATAACGTGTTATAAAATATGATTCTAATCCAAGAACATAATATGAATTAAGCCTTTAGATTAGAGTACATGTATAAACTTTTCTAGAACTAAGAAATATTTAATGAGAAATTTAGAGAGAAAGACTATAGAGAAAAGAAAGCTTTTTGTTCTTATTAATGTTGTTGTTCATTGATCTTAACATTGAGGTAAGACATCTATTTATGGTACACAACATGAACTATGCTAATGACACATGGACAAAAATGTGTCAAACAAAGGAGAAAGATTAGTGTCCAAAGTAGTATAAACATGACACATAGAATGCTAGGTGTTTCCTTATTAACTAGTTAGGTGTCGATGAATAATCATTTTCTCAAATATTTTCTTAACAATACATTTTTAATAGTATATCTTCCATTCTCCTATAGTTATAAAATCAAAAGATATATCTAGAGACACAACTTATCAACGGCACCACTTATCTTTTTAATTAAGTTAAAAAAAAGTAAATAAAATCAAAAGACACATCTTTAGAGACACAACTTTTCAATACAAGTCTTTTATTTTTTAAAAATTGTATAATTAAGTTTTTTTATAAAAAGATACATTTTCAATTGCGTCTCTTTAATTTTTATAAAAATGCATAATCTTTAGAGACACAATTTCTCAAGTGCACCTCTTTAATTTGATCTTTTAAGATTAGATACTAAAGCTTTTTAAAAATTAAACTGAAAATAAAATCAAAAGACACATCTAACTGTTTGATGCATTTATTTTATAAGATTGCTTAATTAAGTTTAAAATAAAACAAAAAGACATACTTTTTCAATAACACATCTTCCATTAATAAGAATGAAATTTAAATTTTTAAAAAATGGAAAAACTTACCTTGCTATTATTATAAGATGATTAGCTCAGTTCGTTGATGTTAATTTACCTTTTTAAGTTAAGATTGATATAAATGAGTGACAGATTTGGGAAATCTACTTTACAACTAAAAACTATTATAGAGGGTTTGTTCATGACAATAGATGACGCAGAAGAATGCAAATGGAGAGTAAAATCAAACACAATATATGATCTTATTCAAATCCAGTGAGAAAGAGAGCTCAGAAGATAAAACCCACAGAAATGTAAAATCAAAGCAAACGTTAGAGAGAAAACGAATGTACAATCATCTGGAAGATCACCCGTTGAAGCAGAGCTAATTAACAGACAGATCCAAATGTGTTCTCTCCACTGTATGTCATGTAAAGAAACCCATCTTCGTCTTTTTGTTCTTCATAGATTGCAGACATCAATGCCGCTTTTTTTAAAGAAAAGGAGGGAACACATTAAGAAAGGTAGAGAAATAGAAACTGAAAGGTTGTAAATTGTTTGAACTGATATACCAGTTGGAGGTAATGTGTTCTTGACGAAGACAAAGATGGCTTTTTCAGCTCCAAGCTTGATTCTTTTACGCACAACGTATACAAACTGGCCAACGGTAAGATCAGCTGGTACAAGGTACCTAAGAGAAGAATCAAGATCAGCAAAAAAACAACATGGATGCAGATGTATGCTATAAACATTAAAACCACCAAAAAATGCTAAAATATGATACAATCTGCAAAGTGAAGATGCTAATCTGAGATTTGAATAGCTTATGATCCAACAAGAGAGATAGAGATATCATGTATCATATACTCACTTCTTCTTGTCAATGTCAGGAACATCACTTTGTCCAGCCTTTTCCACAATCACTGGAACTCTGTCTTGGTATTTGTCTCTGATACGCGCAGATTCAGCCATTCTCATCTCTGAGAGATACAAAAGCAAAGACACATAAAGATTTAATTACAGCTAAAGTATTACAAAAATCACATAAATATGAAATATCCTTCAAGGTTCAATGGATACAAGTTGAACAACAACTTTACCTTTCCAGATTCTAGAAATAATTTAGGATTGTTAAGTTATTCGATGAAATCATTTGAGAAAAGATCAAACAAAAGCAGAGAAAACTTAAAAAGTTGAATCAGAACTAATAAAATTAAAATCCATTAACAACGATCAGAATGATAATCACAATCCAAAACAAATCAAATATAGGAAGAAAACGAAACTTATCGTGTTACATCAAAACTAAAGAATTAGAGGAACTGACCGAGAGGACTAGAAAGCTTGAAAGAGTTCTTAGCCATGGCGATTCGATCGGTATCTGTGATAGTTTCATTTAACAAAAAATCAATAAGGGAAAACCTCGAATTTGACAAGAGAAAAGGCGAAATAGAAATACCGAGAGAAAGAAAATCGATGATCGGAGGGAACCTGGAATTGATGATGATCAGAAGCAAAAGGAGGATCAAATATTAAGGAAGGGAGAGAATATTTAAACGAATCAACGATTAATTTAGGGTTTAGTGATTGTTTCCTGCACGGCACCCAAACTTGTAAATTAGTATTTACTTATATTATTTACAAGGAAATTTCGACGCTTATCTTACGTCAGCGATAACAATACGACGTCGGGTTCCAGTGCAACGAATTGCTTCGGATTTTTTTTTGGGCCCTTGGATCTTTATTGGGCGTTATGAATCTTTACTATATTAACAAGAGCAGACAAATGTTAATTTATATTTTTGTCGTGGACTTCTTTTCAGGCCAAGTTCATTTGTATTAATTCCAAGAAAGACTTTTCATCCTAAAAAAGTGTTTAATGGAGTGTTTATGTATTTAAAAATATATTAAGTTTTTAAAATAAATAAAAAATGGCTAATATACTAAAGGTTGGTCTTTAAAGAAGCATTTAAAAAATTTTCTAAGCATCCTTATGTGTTGATTGTTGATTGGTTTTTTAAAATATA
>OVBE01016688.1:0-10825 GCA_900406425.1 Iberis pinnata | reverse complement strand
GCTGATCGCCTTACTCTTCAACCTCAGTATGGTTTACCGGTAATTGTTCAACCTATCGACGGTTAAACGTTAAAGCGTTTTCAGATTTTATGTATGAACTGTGTATATGGCTAAATACATTACTAATGTTATTGGGCTTTATTCGAACAAATAAAAGTTATTGGGCTTATATTAAGAGTAGTTTTCTTCTCGCCCATTAGTGATTGATGTNGAGTAGTTTTCTTCTCGCCCATTAGTGATTGATGTGTGACATAATAGTTAAACATCGATGAAAACCGATATGCAGATCAATCCGAATGACTTCCTAGGTCATCAGATTTTTGGGTCAACCAACTAAAACATATTTTTATTAGTTATATATATATTTAAATATGTATTATATATATATATATTTATATAAGACAAAATAACTAATGTAATATTCATTTATTTTTGTATAATTTTCATCATTTTTTTGGTGGTATAGCAAAATTTTAATTAAAGTCTATAAATTCATGTATACACGATTGGTCAATTATATTATTTACAAAAAAAATATTAACTTTTCTTATTAAAGCTTATAACTTAGTGTATTAATCCGGTTTTTTTGGTTGACCCGGTTCGTGGTTTAACCAAAATTTTTTATTGCGTTTTACTAGGCTTTAAAGAGGCGGTTTTTCAAACAAACTTAACTTGAATTTTTCGTCTGATCATTGGTCTTGCCAGTTCGACTGCAGATTCAGATCGAATTTCAAAACACTGCGTACCATTAAATTCTCGTTCTGAAATTTATGTTTTATATTTTTTTATATGGAAAGAGATTATAATTTTTGTTTAAAACTGGACAAAAAAAAATGAGAATTATCAAAGTTTTATTAAAGATATTAAACTATACAATATCTGATGAAGTATTTTATAATATTTTTTGGTATGAAAAACAGAAAAAAGACTCTCAAATTAATAATTATAGTCTAAAAATAAAAAGAAAATGAAAACAAACGAATCAATCTAGGACAAAGAACTTTAGCAGCGTCCTTTAGAAGGATCGACTTCACACAATCATGACTCAAATCTAACGTTAGGAAATTGAGATATTCATGTGATCTTTCACGTTAGGAATTTTGCCAAAATGTTGACAGGAAAAGATGGTGGACCTTCCTCTTACTTCCACCGCGATTTCTTTTTCCGGTCTTCCTCTCGTCTTTCTTACCTCCGTGAAACCATCAGCATCAATTAACTCATTAACTTCAACTTCTGTTTCTTTTTGTAATGGAGAAGAATCACATTTTCTTTCACCTCTTGAGGACAACGAGCCACTGTATGTCCATACAATCCACATTTTGTGCAAATATTTGAAAGACCCTCATACTCCACGAAGTATATTTCACCATTTACCATCATTATACCTTTCAAAGGTTTTTTCAAGTTTACTTCCATACATACTCGAGTAAAACGAGCTCTTTCCATACTAGAGCAAAACGAGTTCTTTCCAAGTTCAATGTTGTAAGATCAATTTGAACTGGTTTCCCTAAACCTTTCGCAATATTCATTAAGATTGCCTTGTGATAAAAGTTTACTGGGATATTTGTTAGCCTAACCCAAAAAGGAGCAGTAACAATCTCATCACTTAGAGGGTCAAAAGCAGCTGATCACACTTGAACCATAAGGCAACTGTCAAACATCTTCCATGGACCCCCAGTTAAAGCTGCTAGATACTCCTCTTCCTCCTCAAATCGCACCATGAAGAATTGGCGTGGAAGGTCCAACACATACATGCCTCATTTAGGTCTCCATATTTCTCCCAGCTTTTTCGAAAGCATTCAAAAAGAAACATGTCCTCCTAGCACTTTCACAATCATACATTGCTTTCATAAACCGTTCATCGCTTCAATAACCTCATCTCCAATCGTTATCACTGGTTCTCCATCTTCAACGTTCCGGAACTTTAACTCCATCCCAAAATTCACAAACTCATCGTCGATTACATTTTCCAGAGCAACCATTTCTCCCCCAACACTTTTTGCTACAATTTTCGTCCATGACACTCTTCCATCGGGTGGATCCTCTGGTGGATGATCCCTATCATTTTCCATCATTGTTGCATCTTTGTCACCTAAAAATAGGCGGGATCCTAATATCTGAAATATGAATCCGAACCCGAAATCAATGCAAAAAATCGGGTTTGGATCAGGTTCAGATGGAGTAAAATAACTGATCGGATAGTATAATTATTTAATTCGGACAACCGAACTCGATCGGATATATCCAAACGGATATCGGATATCCAAAAATAACCGAACTATAAACTATAATATCATTGTCAATTATATAGCTAGAACAAGGTATATAGTATTAAAATACTCTTTATTAGACAATATATATATATATATATATATATATATATATAAAAGACAACCGTCTATAACTTGTAACAACATAAAAAGAAAGTAATTAACTAACAAATCGGGTGAATTATCATAAAAACAGGGATATAACCAAAATGACCATTACTTCGTCCAATTATGTCCATGAAATTGGTCTCTATTTTTTTTTTTTTATGTGTTATAGGACATAAACACAATTTTTTGAGTATTTGATATTTTTTATCTAAGTTGAATTATGAACAAAAAGAGTAAGAGACTAAGAATTGGAGTTTGACTTCAACTTGGTCTCCTAATAATTGCGCAATGAACTTGTGATATTCCCCAAAATTATTTTATGTTAAAGATTGTGTAGTATCTTCACTTTCATGTTTATTTTTATGCATATCTGATTAAGCATCTATTTTTTATATTAGACTATGCATAAACATGCTACAAGTTCGGATTTTTTGGGTTGTATGTAAGTCAAAAATCTAAAAATCTAAACCCAATCGAATTTGGATATCTGAACGCTCAGGCCTACCTAAAAACTCAGTCGCCTCAACCATCGCTCTTGTTTATTCCCATAAGAGCAATATAATATTTTATAATATAGTATACATATAATATGTTATAAAAGTTAAACACTTTTTATTATATTATATTTATGTTTTTTTTGTATAATTACCAACGAAGAAATAGAATGTAATAAATTTTTTGTAGATTGCTATCGAAACCAGGTTTTAAAGACTCTCTTCAACAATCTTGGCTAATCTCCAATTCTTTCACTTCACTTTCTGATAAAGTGAGACATACCAGAAGATTTATCAGTAAATGGAAAAAAAAAATCTTATAGCTTGGGCCTAAAAATAGCAACACTGCAGCAACAATTAGAGTCTCTGCAATCATATGTTAACCCTTCTTCTCAAATTGTTTTTGAGATTAGAAAAGATTTAATGTTTGCTTACAAGGAGGAAGAGGTTTACTGGCAACAGAGAAATAGGGAAAGGTGGCTTTGTGTAGGTGATAAAAACACCAAATATTTTCACTCTTCTGTTAAATCTTCAAGAGCTTCAAACATGATTGATATTTTGAAGGATGTTAATATGGTCACATTAACACGAAAGACTCTTCAAAAGGGAATATTGCAATAGAATACTTTACAAATCTGTTCACTTCCTCCAGAGATATCACAAACTTTAGAATGTTTGAAGATATGGAGATCAGGGTAATATATGGAATGAATGCAACTTTAATTCGACCAGTTACAAGAGAAGAGATAACAAGAGTTGTCTTTGCCCTCAAGCCTTCTAGTGCCCCTGGACCAGATGGATATACAGCCTTATTCTTTCAAAAGTTCTGGGGACTAATTGGGGATCAAGTGGTTTTTGAAATTCAACAGTTTTTACATCAAGTATAATACCTTAAGACTGGAACTTTACTCATATTTGCCTTATTCCTAAAGTTCAAAATCCAACTATGATGACACAATTAAGACCAACAAGTCTATGCAATGTCATCTATAAGATTGTTGCCAAGGTTGTAGCTTCAAGATTAACGCCATTTCTACATCAGATTATCTCTTCTGCTCAATCGACATTTGTTGCTAACAGGATGATACGGACAACATTATTTTGGCTCATGAATTACTTCACATTCTACAAATGAATGACTACGCAGCCACTAATTTCATAGCAATCAAAGCTAATATGTCAAAAGTATTTGACAGAGTAGAATGGGATTATATCAAATTTATGCTTTCGATCTTTGGTTTTGACACTAAATGGATAATGTGGATTATGAGTTTTCTATCTTCAGTAACCTACTCAGTGCTCATAAATAATCAATTTTTTGGTTTAATCTACCCAGCTAGAGGAATCAGGCAGAGAGACCCAATTTCCCCTTTTTATTTTTGCTCTATGATGAAGGTATTTCTCACCTCATTCAAAAAGCAGAATATGTTGGTCTTATCTCTGGTTTAAGGCTTCATCCACAAGGTTTTTTGATATCCCACCTGCTATTCGCAGATGATAGCTTGTTCATCTCCCAAGCTTCCCTAATCTAGTGAAAAAACCTTAAAAGCATTTTGAATCAGTTTTCTAAAGCCTCAAGTCAGAGAATCATTTATGATAAATCTGACATAACATTTGAAAAGAAATTTGACCTATTTTATCACAATTTGTCAAAGCCATTCTCCAAATTAACAAATCTGGTGGTACATCTCGTTATCTAGGTCTGCATGAGGTTTTTACAGGATCGAAGGTTACTCTCCTAAACTTCATTATTGTTAAGCTAAGATAAAAAAATGAATGGTTGGTTTTGTAAGCTTCTTTCTCAAGGAGGCAAAGAAACTTTGTTGAAAGTTTTGGCTTTAAATCTACCTACTCATGCAATGACCTACTTTAAGCTACCAAATCAAACTTGTTTCATAATCACTTCAGCCATGATTGAATTTTGGTGGAATACAGTACTAGAAAAAAAATATTATGGGTTAGTTGGGATAAACTCTGCCTTAATAAACAACAATGAGGAGGGATTCAAAGATTTAGAGTGTTATAATTCTTCTCTTCTTGCAAAAAAAACTGGAAATTGGTTCATCATCCTCAAAGCTTATGTGCCCTATATCTCAAGAGTAAATACTACTCATCTTCAGCCTTTCTAGATTCTCAGCTAGGTGATAAACTCTTTTATGCTTGGAGAAACCTATGTGAAGGCAAACAACTTCTTATTAAAGGTTTAAAACAATATGTAGGTAATGGTAAATGAATATATACATGGACCTCTCTTTGGCTAGAAGATGGTAGTAGAGCCCCTCTTATCAAACAAGGGTTTATTGATTTGGAGATGAGAGTCTCAGAATTGCTGTCTGAAGTTACAGGATCATGGGAATATGACAAGTTGGAATTCTAGTTGTTTGGAGAAAACATTTTAAAGATCAAAGCTATTAAACCAAATGTGGAGATGGAAGATTTTTTTTGTTTGGAAATTCACTTTTAATGGGCAAGTGTCTTCTCAATATGCATATTCTATTGCACATGCTGAAAAGTATAATCATCTCATTACTTCACTATGCTCTTTACCCTCGGTAATCTCTCTGAAAGAAAAAGCTTGGAGACTAAAAGGTCCACCAAAAATCAGAGTTTTTGTTTGGAAAGCTTTAAGCAATGCTCTTCCGATTCTTGATAATTTAGAGAAGAGAAAGATAAGAATTATCAACTCTTGTTCTTTCAAATTTTCCTTTTCCAATTGGAGGTTACCATTCTACCTCTATCTACTCTAATTTTGACCACCTCTTCTCTGTTTTAGAAGATGAATCAATCCCTTAGAATCTTCGAAGATCAATCCCTTGGTTTGTCTGGGGGATTTGGAAGGCAATAAACGTTTTTTCAATAGAAGGTACTCTTCATCTGGCCAACCAAGCTGCTGCTAAGTTCTCTCAAGATGCATCTCTCTAGTTTTCTGCTAACCATGCTGCATGCTCTAATCGTCCTGGTCAAGACCCTTCTTATGTGTTGTTAGATAAGAGACGGAAACCTTCTTTTAATTTTTTTTTGGTTAAACATTTTTAATAAATTATAATAATTATGTTTTTTGTCTACATTTGTCCACATGGAGGTCTATTGCCATACAAATGCCAGAGTCAAGACATAGGCTATTGCCACTTGAACTAAAGTTGCTCGACATAATTATGTTTTCAATTTATTAGTTTTTTTATAAAGATTTCAATTTATTAGTTACAAACACTTTTTGAATTTATAATATCTTTTCAATTTTGGTATTCTATCTTGTTAAAGATCAGTGTCAATGATCTATTTTAATTTATTGACTCAAGTTACGTGAGATGTGAGATGCATGTGTGGTTTAACTTGGGAGCAAGAATGTATTTTCATATGCCAAACTCCAAAAACCTGTAGATGAGCAGTTGGAGGTGGGCGATTATATAAGAGTTCGAATGGTATCTTGCTGTTTAGGAATCGTGAGGCTGTCTGATTAATGAGATAACTGGCTGTCAAGGCAAAATAACCCCAAAATTCTATGGGTAAAGAAACTTGAAAATGCAGTGCTCGAGCTATGTTCAAGATGTGACGGTGTTTCCTTTCAGCACGGCCATTTTTTTGCGGAGTGTCTACACATGACGTATCGTGAATAATTTCATGACAAGCAAAGTAATCTTTAAGACAAATAAACTTGGATCCATTGTCACTACGAATTGTTTAGAACTTTATTAAAAATTGTCGCTCAACAAGAGTTATAAAATTCTGCAAATGTGTTGAAGCTTGTTGTTTGGAAGGTAGAAGATACATCCAAACAGCCCTTGAGTATTCATCAACTACAGTAAGAAAATATCGGGAACCACACATAATTGTTGTGCGATACAATCCCCATAGATCACAGTGAATTAACTCAAATGCAAAACTCGCCTTAGTGTTACTTATTGGAAAAGAATCCCTTGAGTGTTTAGAACGAATACAAACATCAAAAGTCTTAGAATCAAATGAATTGCAATGAAAATCAAAGATTTTTAGAAAAACCAAGGCCTGAGAAGATGCTTGACCGAAACATTGATGCCATAATGAACTAGAGTCTGTATTAATGGAATTCACCACAACTTCCACATCAACCGATCTTAGAAAGTACAAACCTTTCTCTTGCCTACCCGCTTCAATCAGCATCAAGGTGGTGCGGTCTTGGGGAAAAAATTGTCATTGTATTGAAATACACACTAGCTGTCTCTAGTGAGGTGCGAGACAGAGATGAGATGACATCTTAGACCAGAAACATAGTACACGTTCCGAAGGACCAAAGAAGAACCAAAAGTTATAGAACCAGTTTTAGTTGATGTAGTGAAACGTCCATCAGGCAAGCGAATGACAACAAATTCCATATCATAAACATGATCGAAAAAATCCAAAGAACTACCCATATGATTTGAAGCACTGGTATCAAAGATCCAGGATTCAGGAGAAGACTTACTAGTTGATCAAGAAGAAGAGTTTGCAGTCTTTTCTTTAAGAACATGAACTGATGTTTGCCATTACTCGTTGCTTAATCCGATTATGCTGAGATGATCAACTGATGTAAGAGTAGGTTGGGAAGAATGGTCAAGTGATGTGGTGTGATACGACAAAACATGATAAGGTCGTGTTGTATCGTGTGGCTGCGGACAGAACGATGGAGCATATTGGCGCATCAATTTTCGATCATTCTGTGAACGGGAAGAGAAAACTCCTTGACGTTTCGAGCCTTTGTCTCCAAACCAGGGATGATACCCAATAAGCCGGAAATAGTTCTCTGCCAAATGTCCATGTTTCCCACTGTTCAAACATTTTACAGGGAGATCACGAGGCTTAGAGGAATGAGAAACAACGCTGACTTCTTGAACAACAAAGCTTACTGCTTCATGTTGTACATCTTGTAAATCGTCCATTAAGCTTTGATTCTTCATCTTGAATCATAGTGTTGTAGGCATCTTCCAAGAAAGGCATAGGAACACGAGAAAGAAGTGCAGATTTGACAGGTCTGTAAATTGTATCATCGAGTCCCATCAGAAACTGGTGCAATTTATCTTCTTCTCGTTCTTTGCGCACATCTTCCATTGTTTTAGCTTGCTGGTAGTCGGATAGAGTACGCCAGAGCTGCGTCAATTTCCCGTAGTAGGATTCGATGGAAAGACCCTTTTGACGACAGTTTGCGAGATTTCTCTTCAACATTTGTATCAATCTTTGTACTCTTTGGCCATTCTTAACTCCAAATCTCTTTTGTATGTGTGTCCACAGATCGTGATCATCATCCAAGTGTGACATTGACGAAAACAGAACATCATCGAGCGTAAGTTTCATCCAATAAACAACCAAATCATTGTTGGATGTCCAATCTGTGTAATCTGGCGAATTGGTTGCTAGTCGAGGGATGGTTCCATCAACAAATCCAAATTTCTTGCATACTTTCAAGGCCAAGCAAAAAATTGTGGTCCATTCGTCGTAGTTAGAACTTTTGAGAAGTGATTTTGATATGAGAATTCCCGGATTATCTCTTGTAAGGGAGATTGTACGGCGTATTTCGACCATCATCATCTGAGCTTTGAACAAGCTTATATACACACATGATTTACACTTTGCAACTAACGTAATCTAAAACCAATTGGCGAAGCCTATAGGTCCAATATCATATCTCTTCTTCTCAAGTGTGAGAGAGCTACACAAGAGATTGTTACGATGGTGAAAGTTCCTTTGTAACGTAGAGAGAGCGAAACATATTGGCTTGGTGAGTGATCAAACTATAGTGAATTTCTAGCACTTCTCCAGCCAAATGTAGGTTCTGATTTGGAATCGAACTAGATAAATTTAGATGTTTTTTTATTTCATGTTCAATCGATTAAGCTTCAAAATCTTTCAGTCGAGTTAATAGTGAACTAGATGCAAGTCAAAACTTTAACATATTGGAATTTTTATTCTCGTTCTGTTTCATCCAATTTCGTCTCAAATTCTAATTAATAGAACTTANTTAAAAAAAAAAAAAAAAAAAAAAAAAAACTTAAATAAAGACAAGTTTTTTATTCTAAAAAAACTATGTTCACGTCTCGAATATTTATTTGTCCACGTTAGTAACACATGTCTTTGATATCAAGCGTCAAAGCGACTGGTCAAAGGATCCTACGGTCAACTTGCTCCGGGAGTTTAGCGATTTCTACGGCTACTATATAAATATACGTTCCGACTTCCGATTAATAATTTATACAATTATCATGTAGTATTTAAATTAGAAAGTGACCAATATGGTATATAATCTGTCTTTTATAGTTTATAAAAAAAGACGTAAACATCTTATGGGGCCGATCTTGTGCTCATACACGTTGGTTCATGATTCGATGAACAAATTGGTTTAATCGAAAACTTATAAGTTTATATAAGAAAATAGCACTAATTAAATTAATAATATGGTTAGGGAAAAAAGTGTAAAAAGTCAATAAAAATACATAAATGAGAATCCCACATGATAAATGCATGGTGAAGAGAGTGACGGAGAAAAGTGTAAGCCACATACGATCATACATGCTAACACCACTAAAATCTCTTAACATTTATTGTGTAATTAATTATGAGAATGATGTTTATTATTTGCTCACACCACATATTTATTTGATGCAACATATGCCAAACATATACATACACATATTAATTTTGTTCAACTAGCTAGGAGTATAATTTTGGGGCATTCTCAAAAATACCACAAAAATTATGTTTATTTTAAAAATACCACACACTTTTAAAAGTTTCAAAAATACCACACTTTTTTCAAAAAATACCACAAAAATATTTTTGTTCCAAAAATACCACAAAATTTGAAATATCTTCAAAACTTCAAATTTAAACCCTAAAACCTCAAAATCAAACTCTACCCCCTTCAAAACTAAACCCTAAACTCTATTTAGTGAACCCAAACCAAAAAAGTTAAAATTCTAAATCTTTAAAATTCACTTATTATGTTTGTAGTATTTTTGGAATATTTGAAAAGTATATGGTATTTTTGGAATTTTTGAAAATGTGTGGTAGTTTTAGAATTTGAACTTCTTTTGATGGTGTTTCAAAGAATTCCTCTATAATTTTCCACCCCATCTTGTGGTTGTGTGTGATATATTGTGAATATAAACCATATTGAATTTCGATTTTACTTCTGAAACTTTTTGTTGGTTATAAATATAGCCAAATAAAAAAATTATTTGCGTATGAATTAAGATTTTTATTAATTCTTACAAAATTTGGTTTTCAAATAATTAGAGACAATTCAAGTGATAATTTTTTAAAACCAATTTGAGTATCCGTTTTCCGTGTTGTTGTTAATTATTACAATCAAATAGAAATCTGATGGGAATAGTATAATTTAAATAAATTTTTTGAAATACCATCAAATCAAAAGAAGTTTAAATTCCAAAACTACCACACTCCCAAAAGTTACAACACATTCTCAAATGTTCGAAAAATATCATAAACATAAAAAATGAATTTTAAGGGTATATAATTTAAAATTTTAGATTTAGATTCACTAAATAGAATTTAAAGTTTAGTTTTGAATGGGTAGAATTTCGTTTTGGAGTTTTAGGGTTTAAATTTGAAATTTTAAAACTATTTTAAATTTTGTGATATTTTTATAACAAAAATATTTTTATGGTATTTTTGAAACTTTTAAGATTATATGATATTGTTGAAATAAACCTAGTTTTTGGTGGTATTTTTGACAATATTTATAGTATATGTGATCTTCAATTTCAAACGACCCGGCGTTATGGAAAACATATAAGTTTAAAGCAAAAGATCGACTCCTTTTTTTTTTTTTTACAAGAATAGAATAGTATAAACTATCTTACTGAAAAATATGTAATAAAGGGTTACCTAAAGCTACAATTTTGGATTATGCATTTTAATTTTTAATTACAAATACGCGTTACAGGTGTCGCTACTTATAATGTTGAAAGTGATAGATTTGAA
>OVBE01016687.1:0-10825 GCA_900406425.1 Iberis pinnata | reverse complement strand
CTACTGTGATCTGTTCTCTGCAGCATTAGTTTTAGGATTAAATTCTAAGCCTATCAAGGGGCCATCAGACAGGCCAGACAACAGATCGAAAAAGCGCCAAGCTGAATCTGGTTCAGGGTGCAATGAGGAGACTGCGCCCGAGGTGGTGGCCCATCCTCATGAATTGCTACCTTCTGAGCCTCATGCGAAGAGGAAGAAAACTGCTGCCGATGAGTTGAGGGTGCAGATTCGCGCGTTCAAGCGGGTGGCTATGAAAACTGACGAGGGTAAGGCAGGTGGTGAGGCCCCTAGTACTGGGACCGGTGTGAATCAGTTGGTGCTTCTCGGTGAGGGATCAACTGGAGTGCACGGAGATGGTTGTCCGTCGGTCCCTTTTGCTTTTCATTATGACAGCGTGCTCGAAATTTATGCCGACGGCGAAGCCAGCGAGGATCTTGTTCGTCGTTTGATTACTCGAGGTACTTTCACCGAAGAGTATGCAATGCCTCAGGTCTTTAACGACTTCACCAGCTTGTATCTGGAGGTATTCATATATTCTTTTGTTGTTTGTCTTTCATTTCCCTATCCATATTATTAACGTCGGGGTTTACTTTGGGCATACCGGTGCGTTGGTGAATCACATGGTCAAGTACTTCGAGCTAAAAATGGAGAAAGCTAAGGAAGCGCTGAAAGATATTGTGGCTTATGGGAACAAGTTTCGCGATGCCCTTGCTGAAGAGAGGAAGAAGGTCAGGGTGTTGGACGAGCTTCAAGCCACTCTCAACAAGTATGTTGCATGGACCATCGAGCTGGTGGAAAAATCAAATGAGCAAGTTAAGGGTCTTTTAGACGATGTCAAGAGGTTTAAAGCCGAGGCTGATGGTTGAAAGGGGAGGAAGATATTCTTTGAGGCGAACTGACCAAGGCTATTGAAGAGTCGGCTCGTCTCAAGGCGGGTTTTGAGGAGGCGGTTGCTGCTGAAATTGAGAAGGCTCGAAAGGCCCTGATTGAGGAACACGGGGCTCTTCTAGCAAAGATCATGCGTCATATAGACGAGACGCGTGATGTCAAAAAGTTGGACATGGAAGTGTCCATCTTCACTGGGTCTAGGGTTCTTCTCTCTATGGTCGAGGAACTTTGTGGGGTCTTCCTGGAGGAGCTTGTTAAAACCCTTTCTGAAGAAGCTGTCAAGGCGATTGTTCAGAGGAAGAAGATTGTCGTCACCGAGCTGTCCGAGGAGGATTTTGGGGGTCGTTTAAAGACTTGTTTTTGTGTTGTGTTGTTTTGTTTTTTTTTTTTGTACTTGGCGCGATGGACGATCCTCCTTCTAAATAAATAAAGTAAATTTTTAAGTCATCGACTCGTTTCTTTCCTTTATTGCGGAAATTTTGTTAAGGTCGTGGGGCTGGATTGGCCTTATAGGTGCATTCATAGGTTTGGCTTAAAGTGCAAGACTGGGCTCGGCTTAAAGTGCGAGACTAGGCTCGGTTTAAAGTGCGAGACTAGACTCGGCTTAAAGTACGAGACTAGGCTCGGCTTAAAGTGCGAGACTGGGCTCGGCTTAAAGTGCGAGACTAGACTCGGCTTAAAGTGTGAGACTGGGCTCGGCTTAAAGTGCAAGACTGGGCTCGGCTTAAAGTGCGAGACTGGGCTCGGCTTAAAGTACGAGACTAAGCTTAGCTTAATAGTGGTTTTGTCGAAACCGAGTGTATATCAACTCCCTTTTTTTGCAGTTGTGCCTTTTCGGGCTGCCTACATACCCACTATAGAGGGATCAAGCCGTTCGTAGTTCATGTTACAAGTACCTTCATGTTAATAAAAGAAACGCTTGAGGTGGCGGGCATTCCATGATTGTGGCTGCATTGTGCCTTCCAGGTCGGCGAGCTGGTAAACTCTAGGTTTGATGATCTTTATGATTTGGTACAAGCCCTCCCATTTGATGCCCAGTTTTCCTGCGCGATATTCCTTGGTGTTCTCGAAGACGTGTCGAACGACGAGGTCGCCTTCGGAGAATCGTCGTATGCGGACGTTCTTGTTATAGTGCCTTGCCGCAACTTGCTGATAATTTTGGATCCTCAGTAGCGCCTGGTCCCGTTGTTCTTCTGTCTTGTCGAGTCTGTCTTCGAGCATGACGTTGTTGAGGTCATCATATAAGGGCATTTTAAGTCGTCGAAGGCTATATACGTTTACTTCGGCGGGAAGCATGGCTTCGACACCGTGGGCCATGCAAAATGGTGTTTTGTTCATTGCTCGGCCAGAGGGGTTGTTTGGTGAGACCAGAGGAGGCCATCAAGCTCGTCGGCCCATAATCCCTTATTTTTCTCTAATCGCTTTTTGAGGCCGTCTACGATGGTCTTGTTTGTGGCCTCGACTTGTCTGTTGACTTGCGGGTATCTCAGCGTTGAGTGGCTTATGCGATCTTCTATTTGGTGCAAAAGTTTTCGAACTCATGGGAGCAGAACTGCGTGCCATTATCTGTGATAATTTCGTAGGGGAGCCCACGTCGACAAATGATGTATTCCCAAACAAAGTTCTGGACCTCATTGTCTTGTATTTTTGCAAAGGCTTTAGCTTCTACCCATTTGGTGAAATAATCCATCATGACGATAAAGAATTTTTTACCTCTTAATGCGGGCATCGGGCCGACAATGTCCATTGCCCAGCGCATGAACGGGTAGGGCGAGGCAGATGTTCTTAGCAGCTCGGTTGGTTGATGGCTGGTGGGTGCGTGTCGTTTCCATTCCTAGGCAGGTTAATAATATCCTGGTTGAATCTTGGTGCAGCAGTTGATCGTCGATCATAATGTAATGTGCGACTTTTGCTTTTAACCGACGTGCTGCCCACTTATCTTTTGGGATAGTTCCATCTGCGATATACAACTTGATCTCGTCTCTCTAGTCTGTTGGAGGTGGTTCGATGTTGGCGCTATTTTCAAAATCATCTTCGGCGATTTCGGGATCGTCGATGAAATGGATGTATGTCGTAGAGATGTTGGATTTGCTGATTTCTTCCACAGGAATGGTTCGTCGAAGTTGGGTATGCGACGATGAAGCTATTGTGGCCAATGTGTCTACTACTTTGTTTTCATTGCGAGGGATCTTTACGATCTCGAAGTGATCGATGCTTCGCGCCAGGCTTTGTACCACTCTTAGATAGGCGTCCATCCTTTCGCTTTTGGATTCATAGTCTCCTGAGAATTGGTTGGCTACAAGTTGCGACTCGCATTAAGCCTTGACTTGTTTCGCTCCAATTCCAATCGCTAACTTCAGCCTCGTTGTTGGAAGCATGAAAGCCGAGGCAGAACAACTGTTCGAGGACTTCACCAGTGGGGGATTCTAGTATAATCTTGATGCCGCTGCCTCTGGCGCAGGACGATCCATTGACGTAAAGAGACCATATTTGAGGTGATTCTTCGCTGGTTAGGAGTTCGGGAGGAAGTTCGATGATGAAGTCGGCTAAAACCTGGGATTTGGCGCTTGTCCGTCCCTTGAAATCGATGTCGTACTCGCTGAGTTCGATTGCCCACTTGGCCATCCGGCCTGACTGGCTAGGGCTGTGCAGGATCATTCTTAGGGGCTGGGCCGTGAGAACAGCGATGGTATGTGATTGGAAGTAAGGACGCAGTTTCCTCGAAGAGATGACAACAGCATAGGCGAGTTTTTCGAGGGTTGGGTAGCGTATTTCTGCTCCTTCTAGCATTTTGCTGATATAGAATATTGGTTTCTTCTCGTCTTGGTCTTCTCTTACGAGTACCCTGCTTACGGCTGTTGACGAGACGACTATGTAAAGAAGTAGCGTTTTTTCGTCCTCTGGTTTGGCTAGGATGAGTGGTGTCGATAGGTACCTTTTAAGCTCGTCGAATGCGATCTCGCATCTCTCGTCCCTCTCAAATCTCTTGTTTCCTCTGTGCAGTTGGTAGAACGGTAGGCACCTATCGGTCGACCTGGAGATGAACCTGTTAAGGACAGCGATTCTTCTGGTTAGTCTCTGTACTTTTTGGGGATGGTAATTCGATTATTGCTGCAATTTGTTTGGGATTTGCCTCTATCCCCCGTTAAGTGATGATGTAGCCGAGGAATTCTCCCGAGCTAACCCCAAAAGTGCATTTGGTGGGGTTCAACTTCATGCCATAGCGTTTCAGGATGGCGAAGCAGGAGCGCAAATGACTGATGTAGTCGGCTTTGAGCCGAGATTTGACCAACATATCGTTGATGTATACTTCCATAGTAGTCCCAAGGAGGTTGGCGAACATTCAGTTAACTAACCGCTGGTAGGTCACAAATGACCGATGTGTTCGGCTTCGAGCTGAGATTTGACCAACATATCGTTGATGTATACTTCCATAGTAGTCCTAAGGAGGTCGGCGAACAGTCAATTAACTAACCGCTGATAGGTCGCCCCGGCGTTTTTGAGCGTGAAGGGCATCACTTTATAGCAGAAAGTGCATCGGTCGATGATAAAGGAAATTTTTTCTCTATCTTTGGGGTGCATCATGATCTGGTTGTAACTGGAGAACGCGTCCATAAACAAAAGCAATTCGTTTTCCGCGGTCGCCTCGACGAGCCTGTCGATGTGTGGGAGAGGATAACTATCTTTCGGGCATGCCTTGTTTAGGTTGGTGAAGTCGACGCACACCCTCTATTTTCCGTTTTTCTTCTTTACTATGACGGGTTTGGCCAACCACTCTGGGTACTTCACTTTGGTTATGGATCCAATGCCGAGGAGTTTTTCCACTTCTTTGTTAACGGCCTGAGTTCTCTCTGGCCTGAGCTTCCTTCTTTTCTATTTGATTGGTTTGAAGGTAGGGTCGACGTTAAGCTCGTGGCATGTGATCTTAGGGTTGATGCCTTTCATAGATTCCATCAACTAAGCGAAGACCGAGGCATTTTCTTTTAAGAAAATGATGAGCTCGTTTTGTATGTTCTGATCGAGATCGCGCCCGACTCCTACTCGTCTCTTTTCATGGTCGTCGTCTATCGCGACCTGGTCAATTTTCTTGCATACTGGTTTTGCTTTTTCGGCAGGGAGGTCTGGTCGCTCTAAGCTCCCCAGCTGTAGCTGCTATAATATCGAGCTTTTTCGGGCTTTATGCTCGACTATAAAACATGTTTGGGCCGCTCGTTGATTACCCTTGATTGTCACAAATCCATTTGGGGTCGGGAATTTGATGCACTGGCTATGGATAGATATCGATTCCTAGGTAGCACACAGCCATGGCGTACCAAGTATCGCATTGAATATCAGGTACCCGTCGACCACTTGGAACTTCGTCATCATGGCGCGTCCCCTAATGTGGACCAGCAATTTTATGGTGCCGATGGTTTCCACTGTATCGCCGCCGAAGCTGGCTAGCAGTTAGGTTATTCATTTGATTTTGTCCTCGGGGATTTCCATCTTTAGTAACGTGCTTTTGAATAATATATTGACCGAACAGCCCGTATCGATCAGTATCCTTGTTACCTCGCAATCTTTGATGACGAGTTTGACGACGAGGAAATCGTTTTGTGGGCTCATGATATTTGACGCGTTATTACTCGTGAAGGTTATAGAATCATGTGTCAAGGCATTGGGCGAGCCGACGCGTGTTCTAAGGACTAGCTTCTTGGATTTACTTCCCCGGAAGGAGTGTTCACGATGATGCATCTGGTCCATGATGACATTGATCCTCCTGCGCGGGGGTGGAGCATTGTCTCGTCTGGTGATACAGCCATACTTGACAAAGAACAAGGAGCTAATACAATTATGGACAACAAGGAATTAGGAGCTGAAGATGATGAAGAAGATAAGCTTGTAGTTGATGAAGAACATGAAGAAGAATACACTTTGGAGATACCAACTGGTCCTATGACAAGATCAAGAGCTAAAAGACTTGATGGATCACTCAAGAAGGTTCTAATCAACTTAGAAGATCAATTTAAGCACTTGATCTTTGAAGATATTCCAACAGCAACAAATTGCACTCAAGCTCAAGATTGATCAATGTTTGGGTAAGTATTCAGCTTGTACTCTTTTTCCCAAGCTTGGTTTTGTCCCAATGGGTTTTCCAAGTTTGGTTTTTAATGAGGCAAGTTGGGTACTTCATAATGGCCCAGTATCAAAGAAGACCAAGAGAAGATGAATAAAGATCTAAACACTTCAAATTCATATTTAGTGCATGCACAACATTTATTGAAGTTTCCTTCTCTCTCCTTCATGCATAGACTACGAATTTAAAGTCTCTTTATCTCCTACATGCATGAATCCTCTTGTTTTTTTATTTATTGTAGTTGTAAAACTCATTTGAGACTCAACCAACTTTTTATCAAAACTCTTTCTAAATTTGGTTCCAGATTTGGTGTGTAATATCCAATTCTGTTTGATCTTTAGGTGTGTAATATCCTAAGATCACCCAGGTGTATCAAGGGCCTTTTGCAGCCTTTGTGAGTTCCTATCGATCCACTCTGTCCATAATCCATTCAACATCACTTTCATCTCCATTCCAATCTGTCAAGAATCATCTCACCATCAAAACTACATCATTCCGCATCTGTTTCATCTTTCCATCTTGTCCAAGGTTTCAAAGTGTGTACGGTTGTAAGGAGGACTTTATCAAGTGGTATCAGAGCCACTTTGAAGCCATTGGTGTTAATAGAACATGGAATTTCTTGTTCTTCACTTATTTGACTCTTTATCTTCTGTTTTGTCCATCTAAATTTTGGTTGTGCTAATCATTACGAAATTGATATATTTGATATTTAGGACTTTTATTGAGTGATAAAAAAACATATTTCGTGCCTTAAGTCCTTAGATATTGATCTGTGGTTGAAGAAAAAAACGAATTTGACTCTTAGAATTCTGCTGGAATTTTCTGAAAATCTCTTTTGTTGAAGGATTGTGCTGAAACTAGTTCCTGTGTTGTTTATGAATTATCTAACTCGTTTTTAAACATATATCCATCTATTCTATGCTATAATAAGAGTTATTGGTTAATGAAAACGTTCATGGTTCCATTTGAATTCTGTTTGAGTTTGAATTAAAGAAATCAGTGCTAGTTATCTATTTGCTTTTTGTGCAAGGTGCAATGGCTGGAGATAGTGAGGAAGGAGTTGAAGGATCTAATACTCAATTTAATAAGCTATGGGTGGAAGTTATAACTGCTCAGTTATCCAAGATGATGGATGAGAAGATTGAGGCTAACAATAAAGCCAGAAGGAGCTCTACTTCAGAACATGATTCATAACCGTCTAGGAGGAGAAGAAATCACAATCCTAGAGGTTTTAATCAACCACATCAAGATAGAGCAACTGGTGATTATTACGAAAGTAGGAGCAATTCTTCTCACAATAGCCGTAGAGGTCATAGGAGAGGTAGAGAGGAAAGGAGGCCTAGACCAGAAAACTTTGATGGTCTAAAATTGAGAATACCACCTTTCTATGGCAAGAGTGATCCAGATGCTTATCTAGATTGGGAGACAAAGATAGAACTGGTTTTCGTTTGCCACAACTATACAGAATAAAACAAGATTAAAGTGGCAGCCACTGAATTTCATGACTATGCATTGAGTTGGTAGGATCAACTAGTGACTACTCGAAGAAGAAATCAAAATTATCATGTTCAAACTTGGCTCGAAATGAAAAATCTTATGAGAAGAAGGTTTATTCGTAGTTACTATTGCAGAGAATTGCATCAAAGACTAAGGAGACTGATACAAGGCACTAGGAGTGTGGAAGAGTATTTTCAGGAGCTGGAAACTCTTATGATTAGAGCCAATGTACAAGAAGACTGAGAAGCTACTTTGTTAAGATTTATTGGAGGATTAAATAGAGAAATACAAGATAGTCTTGAATTGTAGCCCTATGAAGAACTTGAAGAGATGATGCACAAGGCTGTACTTATTGAACAATAGCTCAAGAGAAAGAACACATCAAGATCAAATTATCCTAAGGACAGCAAGCCTAGCTTCCAAAAGGATTATTCAAAGCCAAGTCAATCTTAATCTGCCTTTAAAGAAGAATCTAAATACAATCCAAGTATCGATAAAGGCAAATCAATTACAAGGCCAAGTAAATAAAGTTTTTTCCAATGCTTCAAGTGTCAAGGAAGAGGACATTATGCCAATGAATGTACCAACAAGAAGAACATGATTCTATTGGACAATGGTGAAATAGATTCGGAAGAAGAAGAAGATGAAACTAAATCAATATCTTCTGAAGATTATGAGCCACCTGCAGTTGGTAATCTACATGTAGCAAGAAGAACCTTGAGTCTACAACCTAAAGAAAAGGAGAAAGAGCAGAGGGAAAATTTATTTCATTCGAGGTGTTTTGTACAAGACAAAGTCTGCAACATTATTATTGATGGGGGTAGTTGCACCAATGTAGCTAGTACTACCATGGTTAACAAGCTTGGACTTACAACCAGAAAGCATCCTAAGCCTTACAAGCTTCAATGGCTCAATGAGGATGGAGAAATGAATGTAAGCACTCAAGTAACAGTTCCAATTCGCATAAGTAAGTATGATGACGAAATTGTATGTGATGCATTACCTATGAAGGCTGGACATATTCTGCTTGGAAGACCTTGGCAATCAGATAGGAGAGTTATCCATGATGGATACACTAACAGACATACCTTTGAGTTTAAAGGCAGAAAGATAACTCTCACCCCTCTAAGTCCACAAGAAGTGTATCAAGATCAACTCCATCTTAAAAAGAGTGTTGAACAGGTTAAAAAGAAGCCCACTTTCTTTGCCAAATCAGATGATATCAAGAGAGCTTTACACTTTAAACAACATGTTTTGTTATTTGTGTTTAAAGAAGTTCTTAGTAGTTTGTCTAACATACCACCGGATCATCCAAGTGAAATGAAAGATCTTTTGCAGCAATATCAAGATATCTTCCTTGAAGATAATCCTATAGGTTTACCACCTATTAGAGGAATTGAGCACCATATTGACTTTGTTCCAGGAGCATCTTTAGTGAACAAACCTGCTTATAGAACCAATCCGATTGAAACAAAAGAGCTTCAAAATCAAGTGGATGAGCTGATGCGTAAAGGACATATTAGGGAGAGCATGAGTCCTTGTGTTGTACCAGTATTACTTGTTCCTAAGAAAGATGGAAGCTGGAGGATGTGTGTAGATTGCAGAGCCATCAACAACATCACTATAAAGTATCGCCACCCTATTCCTAAACTTGATGATATGTTAGATGAGTTACATGGGTCTAAAATATTTTCTAAGATAGATCTTAAAAGTGGATATCATCAAATTAGGATGAAAGAGGGGGATGAATGGAAAATTGCATTTAAAACTAAGCATGGTTTATATGAATGGTTAGTCATGCCATTTGGGCTTACTAATGCACCTAGTACTTTCGTGAGATTAATGAACCATATTCTTAGAGCATTCATAGGACATTTTGTGGTAGTCTACTTTGATAACATTCTGATTTATAGCAAGAGTTTAAAAGATCATGTGCAACATATACAATCTGTTTTGGATGTTATTAGAAAGGAGAAACTCTTTGCTAACCTAAAGAAATTCACATTTTCTACAGATAACCTTGTCTTCTTAGGTTTTGTTGTAAGTGCAGCAGGTGTTAAAGTAGATGAAGAACAGATTAGAGCAATCAAAGAATGGCCAAGTCCCAAATCAGTAGGTGAAGTTAGGAGCTTTCATGGATTGGCTGGATTTTATAGGAGATTTGTGAAGGATTTCAGCACTTTGGCAGCCCCATTAACTGAAGTAATCAAGAAGAATGTATGATTTAAATGGGGACCGGAACAAGAAGATGCATTCCAGACGCTTAAGGATAAACTAACCAATGCACCATTACTTATACTTCTTTATTTTCTCAAAACGTTTGAAATTGAATGTGATGCATCAGGTATAGGCATTGGAGTTGTACTTATGCAAGAACTAAAGCCCATTGCTTATTTTAGTGAAAAAATTGGAGGAGTTATGCTGAATTATCCAACATATGATAAGGAGATGTATGCATTGGTGAAAGCTCTCCAAACTTGGCAACATTACCTCTGGCCTAAAGAGTTTGTTATACATTCAGATCATGAGTCTTTAAAGCATTTAAAAGTTCAGCAAAAACTAAACAAGAGACATTCTAGGTGGGTTGAATTTATTGAAACTTTTTCATATGTGATCAAGTATAAGAAAGGTAAGGAAAATGTTGTGGCTGGTGATTTATCTAGGAGATATACATTGTTAAGTACTTTGGATGCAAAACTCTTAGGATTTGAACATTTTAAAGAGCTATATTTAACAGATTATGATTTTCATGAAGTCTTTAAGCAAAGTGAAAAACATGCCTCAAACCACTTCCACAAGCATGAATGGTATCTCTTTTATGATAATA
Organism: Iberis pinnata; assembly: GCA_900406425.1. NCBI lineage: Eukaryota > Viridiplantae > Streptophyta > Magnoliopsida > Brassicales > Brassicaceae > Iberis > Iberis pinnata. The sequence continues at coordinate 497 of OVBE01016687.1, read as the reverse complement.
GACTTTGTATTCCTAATTGTTTTGTTCGTGAGTTGTTGGTTAGGGAAGCTCATGGTGGAGGACTAATGGGACACTTTGGAAGAGATAAAAACCCTTAAAGTGATGCAAGACCACTTATATTGGCCAAGAATGAAAAGAGATGTGGAGAACATCTGCTCCAAGTCTATAAACTGCAAATAGGCTAAGTCAAAGGTTCAATCACATGGTTTGTATACTCCTTTGCCTATACCATCTCATCCTTGGCATGATATTTCTATGGAATTTATGGTAGGACTGCCTAGAACTAAAATTGGAAAAGATTCTATCTTTGTGGTAGTTGATAGGTTTTCTAAAATGGCTCACTTCATTCCTTGTCATGAAGCGAATGATGCATTACATGTTGCAAATCTGTTCTTTAAAGATGTTGTTAGATTGCATGGAATGCCTAAAACAATTGTGTTGGATAGGGATACTAAATTCTTGAGTTATTTCTGGAAAACATTATGGAGTAGATTAGG
>OVBE01016686.1:0-10825 GCA_900406425.1 Iberis pinnata | reverse complement strand
CGTAATTAGCTCGAAATCATTAAACCTAAAACAGTAATTTTAGGTCCCAACTTTTAACCTCGTCGCGACACCTAAGCAAAACCACTCTCTATTTAATATAATAGATATCTATTAATTCATATTATTTAAAATACAAAAACTTTTAATGATTTTTTAAAACTTTATTATGTTATATATTATATTAATAATTTTTTGAAAATATATTTTCTTAGAAAAAACGAAAAATAAATTTTGTAAATGTAAACAAAAATCTTAACTGAAACGAGAGAAAATTAGTAGTTGAGAATATTTTTGTAAAATTTTTTAATAGATTATGTGGTCTTTATTTATTTAAATTAATGATATGATATATAAATATTTGTTGATGGCATATCATGTAATTTATTACAAACTTATATTTTTTTAAAATAATAATTTATTACAAACTTAACTTTTTTTAAAAAAAATTTTCCTTTTAATATATAAAAAATTTATTTGTCGTTATCATTCAGATTCTTTTAATAATTTTAATATACATTTTGGTTCACCAATAATTTTAATATACATTTTGGTTCACCTAAAACCCACTTTCATGCATTTCAATGCTCATTGCTTTCAAAATGTCTAAAAAATTACATCATTTCCTAAATAAGTATATTAGTGCGTTCGTAAAGTATCTTTAAGTTCATTATCAAAAAATGTATGTTTAAGTTTCATGGGGTACTTATTTTTTTGAACATGCTACTTGTCTTAGTCACATCTTTACAATTACTTACTAGAGTTTTATCCACCCTAGTGTAAATGATCGTACTAAAAAACATATCATAAATAAAAGCTAAAAAAATATTGTAAGTTTAGATTTTTTAAGTTATAAAATAACTTAACTACAGTTCACCAAAAAAATAAAAATAACTTAATTACATATAATTATAAAAAGGGAAATTTTTTGAATCTACCAAATTGTGTAGAAAAATTGTGACAAATACCATAAATCACAAAAACCTTAACCAATACCATATGTTGGTGGTATTGTGGTATTGCGAAAATGACACTTTCGCCCCTGCGAAAGTTGCCTGCGCCGTGTGAACAGAGGGCCATTTAATTAAAAGTTGTTTATGTCACTGTTCATTAATTATTGGTCATTAATGGGTGATAGAAAGATTGTACCATTGGATAATGGTGTGTGCCCATACTTAGAGTTAAATAAACAACCATTAATGGTTGGAGATTGAGTAAATGAAGATGGAAGTTGCGGTGGAGAAGAATGAGGGAGGTGAGTTTCATAAATGTAGAATAAGAAATTTAATTATGTTGATTTCGGAATTGTTAATGCATAATAGAACTAGAACTTAGTGGACATGCAAGTGGACCGGATTAATAGGTTTGCTTTTATTGATTGTGTAGGTAAAATGAACGAAATTGTGATGATAATTTGTGGTACATGGGAATGCCTAGACAATGGAGTGTGGCATTTTTGTGTTGCAAGGGACAGGTTCGCTAAATGTGTTAGTCTACATGAAGATGAGACTCTTTCAAGTTTCGTAGACAAGGTAAGTAGGGCTTACGGGGGGAGATGAGGAGAGATGACATAAGGTTAAGCTACCGACAGATAGAATCAGAAGTGGTGTTCACACAGATGAAAATGCCTCCAGTTGTTGTGGACACCGATGAGAGTTTAGAAAGGTTCAAAAAAGCGAGAATGGAATCCGGTGGACAACCAATATATATGTCCATTAAAGCACAGGAGACAATGGATAAATATGTACCATCGGGTATGTCAACGTGGACATCAGGAGCTACGGAAAGAAGGGTAGAACCGTTGGGTTTTGCATACGAGGACGATGAATTCCTGTAAATAGTGGATATGCTAGAAAGTGTTGTACAAAGAAGTGGACAGAAGGGTGACATTAGTGGACCGAACAAACGAGCAAGAGTGGAGCTGGAACCTGGGCAGGGTAGAGGTGAAAAGGAAGGTGAGAAAGACACAGAAGGCGATGGACATAATCAGAAAGTATGTGGACATGAAACAAGTACTGCCAATGATGAATGTGAAAACATTAGTAGACAATTAGACATGGGAGGGCTCGCTGGTGGACATGTTGAAGAGCATGGTGGACATCCATGTGCTGGCGGGGAACATGTCCACGGCATTGAGGAAGCCGATACAGGTCATGGGAGTATAGTTGGTGATAAACGTGATGGGAGCAGTGATGTACCTGGGGACAAAAACATTGAGAATAGACAACAGAATACATGTGGTGGACAACAGGACGATAAGGATGGACAATGCAACGAAGGTGTGGGGAGAAGTATAGCTGATCATGAATGCGGTAGAAAAAAACGGGCTGGGAAGGAACATGTCCAATACAGTGAGGAAACGCAAATCACAGGAGGAGGTGGGGGGGATTCGTATGAAAGTTCTGGGGAGTATGATTTCGACTTGATGAGGACGATAATAGACACAGACTACCCTACGCAATGGGATCCGTACATCGAAGGGGATGGTGAAGTTGTTGTAGATGGGGGAAGCAGTAAACGTGGAGGGGTGAGTGGACTAGCAAGTGGACAAGCTCATAGTGGGATGGGGGCTGATACGGAAACGAACTCACGTGCACCTAGTTCGTCGGTGATGGACAACAACAGCCACAAACCGAAGGTGAAAGCGCGGTCTCAGTGGGACTAAATGCGAGCAACGCGTTTGGTGGACAAATAGTTGTGTATGCTGGTGGACAATCAGAAAGTTGTGGGACAGAGGAGACTCACTATTACGTGGACAATCATGGAGTACTGGTGGACAACTGTCAGTTTGATGTTGACGACCCACCTTACGGAGACAACGTGGAACAAATTAGCAGTGACGAGGCGAATATGAATTTGAAAAAGGGTGGTGATGCAATATACGTTGGAATGATTTTCAGGAGTAAAAGTGAGATGCACAAAGCAATTGTAGTGTACGCCATAAAAAGGTTATTCAATTTCAAGGTTAAAGCTTCGGACAAAAAAAGGGTGATTGTTGTGTGTGTGGATCGTAATTGCCATTGGAGAATATATGAAACAATACAACCAGGTTCGCATAATGTAGAAATAAGAAAAGTGACTTTGAAACATACATGCGATATAAGCACAAGGTCGCGGTATGGGATGAAAGCGGCGTCCGCTATACTAGGGGAGTTGGTGAAGGCGAAATATGTGCATGGACAAGATGGGCCGCATGCATGTGATGTCCGAGGAATTGTTTTGTCCGAGTACAATGTTACGATATCATACATGAAAGGTTGGTATGCTAAAGAAGTGGCAATGAAAATGGCAAGAGGTGGGGATGAGGATAGCTATCAGTTTTTGTCCACTTACCTTCACTTATTGTCCACAAAAAACCCAGGGACAATTTCAAAAGTGAAGACTATCTCCACAGCAGAAGGTGTGAAATTGTTCAAGTATCTTTTTGTAGCTTTTGGTGCTTCCGTGACAGGTTATAAACATTTGAGGAAAGTAGTTGTCGTGGATGGGACGCAGACAAAGGGTAAATATTTGTAGCTTTTGGTGCTTCCGTGACAGGTTACAAACATTTGAGGAAAGTGTTTGGTGACGGCTAGTGGACAAGACGGAAACCACCAGCTTTTCCCATTAGCTTTTGGGGTGATAAGTGGGGAGAATACAGCTGGATGGACTTGATTTTTTGAGCAACTGTCAACATTTGTAGCTGACGAAGATGACCTACTTTTCATATCAAATAGTCACCAAGCAATATATGCAGGTTTGCCACTTTGTTTTGTCCAATAAAAATAATAGTAAGACATGTCCATTGGTAAATCATGTATAATACATGTCTACTAAGATTTCGTGGACACAAATAGGTTGTTGATCATAATTATGATTTAGGGAAATTGTGAACCGAATTAAATGGACATCTTCAGGTCTGCGGAAGGTTTACCCTCGATCCCACCATGGAGCGTGTGTGGTTCACTTAGAGAGAAACGTTAAGCACAAGTTCAAATGTGAAGGACTAGCAAGAATAGTGTCTAACGCGGCAAGAGCCTACACAGTGGGTGATTTTAGGTACTGGTATGAAGAGGTGCAAAAAAGGAGCCCTGGTTGTGCACTGTATTTGATGGACACCAGATTTTCTCATTGGGCCCTTGCATACTTCCCGGGTATGCGTTACAATTTGATGACAAGCAATATATCAGAGTCGCTCAACGCAACTCTTCAACTGGCGGTTGAATTGCCGATAGCTAGGATGGTTGAGTCAATTCGAACAAAATTGATGGGTTGGTTTTGTTCAAGGCGGACTAAAGCCGCAAAGACAACAACACGTTGCACCCCTGAGATAGAGAATTGTTGATTAAACATCTGAAGAACGCAACTGAATGTGCAGTTATTGGAGCAACCGATACAATCTTCCAAGTTAACGACTCAAGCGGATGTGTTTTCACGGTTGACCTACATATGAAAACTTGCACTTGTAGGGTGTTCGACGTGCTACTAGTTCCATGTTGCCACGCCCTTGCAGCCGTGGGTATGAGAAACATAGACATATACTCGTTGGTTGGGGAATGTTACTATGTCTCAGAGTGACAGAAAATTTGGAGAGGGGTTATTTTACCGGGGGAAATCACAGGGACAGTGATGTCCCTCCGAATATAGTGGACGAACAGATACGGCCTCCAAAAACAAAGAGACCATCTGGGCGGCCGCGGACAGTGAGGATCCCATCACAAGGAGAACATCCGGTACGTATTTTGAGTAGTAAATTTGTAGTATAAGTATTGAGAATGTGTTTTCGTGGAGAAGTAATATGGTTTCCTTGTGGCGTTGTTTTAAACAGGGGAAACACAAAGCGAGGAGGACATGCACAACCTGCAACTTACCTGGGCATAATAGATCAAGTAGCAAGAATCCGATTTAGATCCTCATTTAGAAAAGGCAATAGTTTTTTGGCTGGAAAGAGAGAGTCGTTTTGTATAACCTCTCTATTTTTGTTAATTACATGGTACTTTTTGAATGTATCCAACAAACCATGTTTTGTATGTCCATGATTTAAGTATGTAGAAGCATATTTGTCGGTCTAATGCATGGGGAATCTTCAATGTATGTCTACGTAATAGATGTGGACACGATAACATGTCTACGAAATATACGTCAACATTTATCTTGGTGGTTGAGTGATTAAGTGGACAAAGATTTTCTTGGGACGGAGTTGTATAACTGTTAGGAGACGTATAACACTCCAATGGATGTGGAAAAAATGCTGCATACCAATAATGACAATATTTCTTCCTAAGTAATAACTTGGCATGGATGGGTGTGTAATCGTTAATTATAAAAGCACGTCTATCGAGTAAAAACGCAATGCAATGAAGATATGGTAAATAAAGTAGTACATCTAAAAAGGGTTTACAAACGTTTGCCTTGGTCCATCAAAGTTTTACTGACATTAAAACATCCAAAAAACAGATAATTAAAGAGTTTTTTAAACAAAAGAGAAGTTATGTGCGATTCAATCATCAATTTTAGCAACAAACTCCTCGTACAAGTCGAGGCCTTGATGGTCATGCATAACATGCACCACATCCTTCGTTAGATAGTCGAGGGAAACACCACCAGAGTGAAACTCGATCAGCTTCACAGCCATTGAACCGCAATCTCCTGCCCACGTAATCTGAGGGACATCCGGGACTCTGACATGTCGGAATATTGATGGGATTTGATGTCCATCGCTTTCCTGGTGGACCAGCTGTTTGAGGGAAAATGGCAGGAACTCGACAAGTGGTTTCATGTGCGCATCCATCGCCTCATCGTCTATACCTTTCCAGTAGCTATCGAGAATGTATATGGTTCCCTGTTCAAGGTCAATCACAAGAGCAACCCAGTGGGATTGACCCCAATCCATGGGGACATTGACCCTCTCGATGAAGGTGAACCAAGTGAGCTTGTTGAATCGATTAGGGACTAGACCTTTGATGTAGTTTTGGATGGTGCTATTCCAAGTCCACTTTGTTTTCGATTTGGATTTTTTGTACTTGTTGCTCTCCTCACACAGCAGCCGCACAAACATACTATCCAAAATAGCAACCTTACGGCTAACCAGCTGGTCTCCTGACTTCCTCCACAGTAAACTCAACATAGCATCTATGTGCTGCATTGGGAAATCAAAATGAGGTGGACAAATTCACCGTATAAGTTGGACATTAACCGTGGATAACAAATGTAAAAGGGGCTGAACCAACGGTTTAGACGAGAAAACTCACGTTGTTGTCAATCGGATGGCGGGGGTTAACTGCGATATTAAAGAAGGAGAACTTGACATGTTTTCCGTCAATGATGTATGGCCTGAAAAAAATTATAATAAAAGAGTTAGGCATTTTTGTTTTAAGATAATGCGGTGGCGGAAGGACATTCTTGTGACAAGGAAACTTGTGACGAGGGATGGGTGGACTTGTGACAAGTCACCAACATAATTAGGAGTTGTTGAGTCATGGAATCTTCTCGGTTTCTTTGTGATCCTTTTGTCACGGATCTCGTTCTTGTTTTGTTCATCGTCGTCATCTGAGAAAACAAGCTTCTTCTTGGCCTTCCTAAGTGAGGCGATTGGTATGTTGTACTCATCTTGGTTTGTTCTCGTTTGTCCATCAGGTGAATTCACTTGTCCCTTGTTGGAGATGAATGCTGTTTGTCCATCCGGTTGATTCACTTGTTTACTTTCTGTGATGACAGCTGCTTGTCCATCAGGTGCATTCACTGGTCCATCAGGCGCATTCACTAGCCCGGTACACGCCATATCGACACCATCTTTTGGGACCTGAATTATCCAATGCAAAAATTTACTCGATCTAGATTCCCAACGTGTGTAAACCGGTGGAAGTTGGAATCGACTAAAGTGAATTACAAAAATTCACTATCCTCTGCCGACCCTGATGGATCCTGTGCAGAATAAAGTTGGTATTCAGGTGCAGCATCATGTAGACCTTCTCCCCCTTCGTCGTCTTGTACACTAATCACCATATCAGCACCTTTGTCGGTCACATCTCCAACAATTTCTGTTTTCTTAACTGCTTTCGCTGCATCAATTTGGTCCCAAATGGTACCCACATGTGCCACATAAATAGAATGGGAAGTAAAGCAGACGTTGACGGTGAACATATACACATAACGCATATCGTCAGAATTCCTTGTCAACCAGAAATTTATTTGTCCACTTACTTGACTGCTATTGACATTTTTTCCACTTGCAGGTATTTTAATCTTGCCTCCCGCATTCTTTGTGGCCTGGGATTCCATTGGAACCACTCCGGTAACGACCTGAGTGGTAAATATGACAGCGTCAGTGAAGACATTATGCGGACATGTCACATGGTCGGGTGATGATGTAAACTTACTTTGCCAATCTGAGGCCATAAGTGTAAGCGTGGTCTTCTCGCATGAATGGAAAATGACTTGTTACTTGATCCTGCATGCTCAGGATGCTCATCTTCAGCCTTGGCTCCGAAGCTCTCCGTGTCCTTTGCTTCCTTTGAAACCAGACCAGTACTCGCATGAGGCATATTTATGAAATCAAGTGTGAGCAATGTGCAAAACATTTGATATATACCTAATAGTGACGCCCACTTACTTGTCCGCCTGGCTTCACTCCCACAACCTCCGTGTCCTGTGCTTCCTTTGACACCACTCCAGTGGTCACCTGAGGCATATATATGATTTCAGGTGTGAGCAATATGCAAAACATGTGTCGAATAACCTGATATTATGTCCACTAACATGTCCACCGGCTATAATTCCTAGAATCTCGGTGTCCTTGGCTTTCTTTGAAACCACTCCAGGGGTCATCTGTGGCAGGTATATGATATCAGGTTTGAACCACATGCACACTCAAATTATATGTACTTATAAATTGTGTCCACTTACTTGTCCACTTGGCTGTCCTCTATTCCGTATTTGACAATAAGGACCGATAGACAAAGACTCATCACTGGAGTCTGAAAATTTGCTGCTGCCTTCTCCAGAACTTGTGGATGCGTCGCTCTCATCAAAGGCAAGAATAGAACTCGGGTCGTATTTGGTCAAGTGGCCAGCATTTTCGTCAGCATTACCGATGGTTTCCATTGGCTGTGCAACTACGGTGGCCATCGGGTTAGTTTCTGCTGTGTCCACTGGTCCGACAGTGGACGACTCTTTCTCCTATCATACAAAAAAGCAAACTATTAGATGTTTTGGCTAAGCATTGCTGATATTTACAAATGTACACCTTGTTTGTTCCCTTAACTGATGAATCTCTATTCTTATCTGCATTGACTTCATTCTCATTTTCCAAGGTTGTTGTCTTATCGTGCTGCTAAAAAATGGACATGCATTAGAAACTTGGCCACATATATTCTGAAATGTTGTTCACACTTACTTCGTCCGTCAACATGTTTCCAGGTATTGGGTCGTCCGTAGCTTTTGTGGGTGACACCGAAATGGCCTGAGACAAATACATAATGTTTTTAGTTTGTACATATATACATATATGTCATCTCCCTATGTCTTACCGTAGGTGTTGTGTCTTTCTTTTCGACTGCATCGTCCACTGAAACACCATGGGACAAGTCACAGTCCTGGAAAAAATTATTTTTTTGGTTAGACAACCACACATATAGAAGCAGTTACAAAAAAGCAATTATTTTTAGACGTACCAGGTTGTCAACTTCATTTAAAACGTCTGCAACACCAGGGTAGTCATCAAATGTTGGTAGCTTGCTGCAGCCAACTTACCACCCTTACGGACCTCACTTATGATCTCATCCAGCAGCTCATCCTTCATTATCATCTTCTCAGTCTGAAACAGCTGAGTTATCTTCTCAGTATGAGCTTCAAGCATTTCCTCAAATCTCACAAACATAGCATCAACATCCGGACCCTCTTTCTCTTCAGTCCCAGATACATCTTGTGCATGTGTCCTCTTCAGTTTTTGGTCTTATTCCTTCTTAACCGGTTTCGATGTCCCTGTGATCTCTAGAGGACGTGTTCGACCCTTCTTAAGCGGTTTTGACTGCTTCAGGTTCTGCGCTTTCCTTATTTCAACTACAATATGATCAAATATGGTGCAGTCACTCTCCCACATAGACTTATGAAATTTGATCCCGCTATTAAGCAAACTTTCCATATATTCAACCGAAGCATCCTCCACCTCGTCATCCCACGCATCATTTACCGTATTGTACTCAGCATCTTCAGTGGGTAAAAATGGTTGAACATACATCTGTACATGAATGTAAACTCATAAATCAATGAATCTGGACAAAGTAATGTGTGTCTACTATTACACAGAAGACTAATGCTCATTATAATTTGTTTGTTTATGCAAACACAAGGGACTAATTTCAAAAAGGATGTAATTTTTGATCTATTGGGTAGACTGTAGTATGTCTGCAATATTTTTGTGGACTAGTAATATATATGAAAATTTGGTTTACTAACATACCGTGGACTTGTTCTCGATTTTCATGATGTTGTCGTTGTGAAAAGTCCGGCACATTGGTAAGTTGATAATAGACTCATGTGTAAAGTCATGGTCACCACCACGTGATGCAGGCAGTAACCTCACGAAATCTGGTATTGCCTGATAAAAGAACAATTGTAGCACCAGGCTGAATCCATGTATCAACGTGTGGGACTGATTAAGCTTCCCTCTAAGTACTTCCACATCCCCACACTGCTCACCAATTTTTACCATCTATATTGTCAAAAGAAAGGCTTCGCGACCCCGTGGATATGCATCAAATGCTTCCAAATTCTTGACCATCTCAACAACCTTGCTTCCAACTTTGACAGGATTGCTGTTGCACAGCAGAACACCCTCTACTATAACAATCAAAGCCAACCTGATTCTTCTCCAAGATGTCATTTTCTTGTCCACTGCCAGTCGCTTTTCCGTCTTCAACAAGGAGACAATGTCTTTGACAGTCATACTTTGTTTCGTGTTGGATATCAGGGTGTTCCAATATGGATTGCTTGGATCTTCTGGAGTTTGTAGCTGCTCCATTACTTCAGGTTTAGGGTATGGTCCACATGGGAGACCGGTAACCATTCCAAATTCACGAAGAGATAGACGAAAAGGACATCCGGCAAAGACAAACCACAGTTCATATTTTTTGAGGTAACGAGTGACCGGCATAACATCTGGTGCACAAGCTTACCGGAGAATGAAACTTTCCTGATCGGGATTTCAAGCAGTGGACCAAAAATTGATGCTTTAATGTAGTTTATGTCCGCTGTGTCTTCGAGGGCCTCAACAATGTCAAGTAAGAATTCCAGTTTGGAATAGCAATTGATCCGTCCTTTCGGTGGATAGCGGTCGGGTGCATATAGTCTACGTGGAAACCGCGAAGTTTCACCCGTCGGCGTGACAGTCTCTTTTCCCGAAATCGCCGGTTGCCCCCGTGGACTTTGTCGCCGGTTAACAGAGTTATCGGTGGTGGATGGTAAGATTGCTGCAGAGGACGACGGTCCGGTCGTACTTTTCCGTCGGGTACTCCCTTTTCCGGCAGAGTCTTTGGCTTTGGGTGGTTTCCTTACTGTAGAAACCCGTATTTTGACTAGGATTTTTTTCGTTTTTATATATATTTTTCGGTTGTATCGGATAATTTCGGTTATGTAATTAACGTAATCATAATTTTTAAATGATAAATAAATTATGTTTATGTTTAATTAATAATCCGGAATCCGTAAAAATTCGAATCGAATAAAAACCGAAATATATTAAACGATAAAAATTCTTGACGATAAGTTGGGAAATGTTTCATGGCAATTAAAAGAGTTCGGTTAAGCGGAAAAAAATGGTAGAAGCGGCAACAACTCAATCGGAACCATA
>OVBE01016684.1:0-10826 GCA_900406425.1 Iberis pinnata | reverse complement strand
ACCGAAAAAACCGAACCGAAACCGAACCGATATCCACATTGAACACCCCTAATACTAGTCAATTATATAAAAAAAAATCTTATATATTATATTCTTTTTCTTGGTCACATCTTATATATTACTTCCTCCATTTTTAAATATAGGATGTTTTAGAATATAGATAATTTTTTCACATTGCAATGTAATTATAATTACAAATTAAAATTTTCAAGATACATTAATTGAGCATTTGTAAATTTATTTAAATATTGTTGATTTAAAATCATAGAAAATTGTTTATTTAGAAGAAAAAAATATATTTGTGAGTAATAATAATTATGTTTTTAAAATATGTATGAAAAACTTAAAACATTCTATAATTAAAAACATGATTTTGTTTGTTTAATTCGATACAAACTAAACATTAAACATGTGTGCAGAACTAGTCCAGAGATTTAAAAAAATTCTAAAGGTCGCAATCTACAACGAAAAAATAGGCCATTATATAATTTTCTAAAAAATGGACCGTTTTCTTAACTAAAGTTTTTAAATTGAAAACGGGCCACAAGCTCATGCTTATTCTGCTTGGACTCAGGACCGGTTCTCCATGTGTGATATAATTACTTTTTTTTAAACATGTTTGAACTAAATGAATAACATTTTTAACTATTTTTTTGTATATACTAAACACATTTTGATATAAATTTAGGCTGAATGTATGATAAAGCTAGTAGAGAAGTTAGGAATAAAGAAGTTAAATGTGGTTGGAACAAGCTATGGTGGATTTGTAGCTTACCATATGGCAAAGATGTTACCTGAAAAAATTGAGAAAGTTGTGATTGCTAGCTCTGGTATTAACATGAGGAAATGTGATAGTGAAAGTTTATTACAAAGATCAAATTGTGAATGCATTGAGAAAGTTATGTTACCATCAAATGCAACAGAGCTTCGTACACTTATGGGTTTAGCATCTACTTGGAGAATTGTTCGTTTGTTTCCTAATGCTCTTTGGAACGACGTTATAAGTGTAAGTATACTTAATGCCTTTATCTTTTGTCAATTTAGATGCATCAATTTTAGTGAACCGGTTCAATTTATTTGAACTAGCGCTGGGCGTTCGGATAAACGGTTCGGTTCGGTTCGGTTCTCTTCGGTTCCGGTTCTTTCGGTTCTAGCAAAAGAAGATCCATTTAGGATCCGAAAGAAATTCGGTTCGGTTCGGTTCGGTTCCTAATCGGTTCGGTTCGGTTCTAAAAATTAAGAACCATTTCGGAACCGAACCAACGGGTAATTTTGATTCTTTTGGATAATTTCGGTTCCTTTTTTGGTTTTCGGTTCTTATCCGAACCGAACCGAGAACCATGGATCTCTATAATTAGATCCATTCGGGTAAATCAATCGGATCCGGAACCGAACCAAACTTGTTTTTTCTGTTTGGTTTGGTTCGGTTCTTCGGTTCCGGTTGTTATGCCCAGCCCTAATTTGAACCTAGCCTACCTCATCTAGTCAACTTACTCATCTCGTCTTTTTTTTTTTTTGGTTTTGAGAAGATGTTTTTTTTCCCCCCCCCCACTTAGATAGTTAGTGGTGATATTCGAAGTCTTATCTAAATAAAAATAAATAGATGTGGTATCTATTAGTGTTTAAAAATGCGCTAGACGCTATCTAGCCAATGACTCATGTTTAGTGTCTAGACATATACGCAGCTGTTTACATAGAATTACATGGATATTCAGTTTTTATATATATATAATTTCATAAGTTATTTTATAATAATTAATTAACTAATAAATGGTAATACAAATTTTATATAATGAATAACGCTTTTTTAAAATGTTTTTTTTGTTTTCTTTTGCAAAGAGGAAAAAAGTGTTTTGTTAGAAATTTAGTGTTTTTTATGTTAAAAATGTCGTTTAAACTTTACTAAATTTTTTTTTGATTAAAAGAATAAAAAATGTAAATTAGTTAAAACTAGGGCATATTGTATACAAAAAAAAAATATAGTTTAGTATAGACTCCTAGGCAGCGCTAGACAACGCCCATACATTATCTAGGCGTATAGACGTTTGATTTATTTTAAACCGCATAAGTAGCCATATATAGTAAAATCGCTACTTTATAAACCGTCTAGCACCTAGAGCATATTTTTGAACATTGATATTTATTAATCAATTTGCTCATTCTCTTTTTTTTTAAACAATTAATTTTGATATCTGGATTATAACGAACCGATTCAATAATCAAATTTACTTTGCATAATTAATTGGGGATGTGACAATAACTAGTCTTGTTCATTCTTACCTTTTTATATACTTGGTTTTAGGGAAGATGTTATGTTATCATTGTTATAATGGTGATGAAAATATAAAAAAGGACACTTACTTATAAATAAATAAACAAAACTTTAGATGATGAAACACTATTATTAAAGATATCATATTGTTTCCATTGTTTTGAATATATATGAGGAAACAGAATTATTAATACCTTTTTTATACTAAATCCTGACTAATAATTTGGATGTAAATAATGTAGAATCTATATCAAAAGAATAGAAAAGAGAAGATAGAATTATTGAAGGGAGTGACTCTTGGTAGGGAAGAGAATTTAAACATTGATCCTCTTTCTAAGGTACTTTTTTTTCTTTTTTTTTTTAATATTTAAAACGTAAACTTTATTATTTGTTATTTATAATTTTGAATTTTAAACGTAATTAACGTTAAGTATATATACTATTAGGAGGTTCTGATAGTTTGGGGAGACAAAGATCAAATATTTCCTGTGAAGATGGCTTATGAGTTAAAAGAGTAAGTCAAAGTCCATTTATTTATTGAAGTTTTAACGTATTATAAAGATAAATTTCTTCAAATACCATAAAAAAAGTTCAAATTTTAAAAATATTATACAATCTCAAATGTTCCAGAAATACCACAAAAATAAAAAATGAATTTAAGGGTTTTGAATTTAAATTTATGGATTTGAGTTTGTTAATTAGAGTTTAGGGTTCAGTTTTGAAGGGGGTGAGTAGAGCTAGGATTTTGAACCGACCCGAAAATTCCGAACCGGACCGAGCCGAACCGAATTACTTTTTAATAATTGAACGGAACAAAAAAAATTCAGTTTCGGTAACCGAACCAAACCAAACCGAACCGATAAACCAAAAATAACCGAATAAACAAAAAAACGAACCGAATAAACCGAAAAAACCCGAAAAAACCGAAAAATAACCAAAACTTAACCGAAAAATAACCGAATAACCCGAACTTTAAAACCAAAAACCGAACCGAATAAACCGATTTTTGAACCGAAATTTTATTCGGTTCAATTCGGCATAAAATCTAAAAACCGAAAAAACCGACCCAAATCGAACCGATTAAACCGAATTTCCAGCCCTAGGGATGAGTTTGGTTTCGGAGGTTTATGTTTTAAATTTGAAGTTTTAAAGTTATATTAAATTTGTGGTATTTTTGTGGTATTTTCGGAACTTTTGGAAGTATGTGGTATTTTTAGCAAAAACATAATTTTGTGTTATTTTTGAGAATACCTCTATTATAAATGAGTTGTTTAATATCATTATTATTTTTATAAAGCATATTAATAAGGTGATTGTATTGGTTGGTATACTATTTATGTAGGATTCTTGGAGACAAAACAAAACTAGAAATCATTGACAACACTTCACATGTTCCTCAGATTGAATGTGCTCAAGAGTTTAACAATGTCGTTTTGAGTTTTTTGAAGGGTTCTTAATTAATTGTGGTAATTTATTATACATGATTCTTAATTAAGCTTGTTTAACCTATTAGTAATATTGCTACTTTAGATGCTATGCTCTCTCATTTTTCATGTAATAGCTTCAACTATTGTGTGGCATATTTTAAAAACTAGATATTTTTTTCACTATTAAAATTTATTCTTCAAATATCGTCTCACGTAATATAAATATGCAAATTAATTTTTTCTTTGTATGCTTAATTATTTTTTTCATTATAAATAAATATATTTCTAAAAAAGTGGCAATGATTAAATGGTTAAAAATGTATTTATGTACCATTTTCCACTGGAGTCCTAGTTGCGTTTTTTTCGTATTATAAATATAATTATGGATTGAAAATTTTTGATTTAAACGTGACAAAAAATAATACTCTCTCTCTTCCAAAATATAAGAATTTCTAGAGATTTATTTTGTTTCAAAATATAAGGTTTTTTCAAATATCTATGCAACTTTTATAGTTCACAACAAATTAAAAAACATAGCTTTATCATTGATTGGTTAAACTTTTACTTTCTTAATCTTTGTGTTTTTGCTAGAAAACCTTATATTTTGGAACAGAGAGAGTAAGACCTTGTTCGTTTCTTTATCTGGATATTATATCAAGATACTTCATCCAGATACGTTTTCTAGATGCAGTATCCAGATAATGTCCGTTTCTGTTTCGACTTTGTATATTGATATTGCATCTAGATACAATTATGTTTGTCTTTGTATTTGCATTAGTATCTAGTTATGTTTAAATACTAAATTAATCAAATAACTAAAATGACATCTTTTGCGGGAAAACGCGTTTTCACATTTTTGGCAAGAAAACGTGTTTTCGCATTTTGGCGGGAAAACGCATTTCCGCGTTTTTTTGCGAAAATCACGTTTGAACAGGAAAACGGGATTTCGCGTTTTTGGTGGGAAAAACGGATTTTCACGTTTTTGGTGGGAAAATGAGTTTTCGCGTTTTGGCGAAAAAGTGAGTTTTCGCGCTTTTGGCGAGAAAACGCAGAAACGCATTTTTAACGGGTTTCCGCGTTTTTGGCGACAAAACATATTTCCGCGTTTTTGGCGGGAAAATCATTTTCATTTTTTTGGCGAGAAAATGTATTTTTTCTTTTTGTGGCGGGAAAATGTACTTTTGCCTTTTGTGGCGGAAAGATGTGTTTCCGCGTTTTTGGCGAGAAAACGTATTTTCGCGTTTTTGGCGAGAACGTGCTTTCGCGTTTTTTTGCGAGAAAACGTGTTTCCGTGTTTTTGGCGGAAAAACGTATTTTTGGTAGGAAAACGCGGACATACGTTTTTAGCGAGAAAATGTATTTACGTGTTTTTGGCGAGAAAACGTGTTTCCGCTTTTTTGGCGTGAAAACGTGTTTTTTTGTGTGTTTTTGACGAGAAAACGTGTTTCCGCGTTTTTGGCGGGAGAATGTGGTTTCGCATTTTTGACGGGAAAACGCGTTTTTAGAAAGAAAAAAATGCTTTTACATGTTTATGGTGAAAAAACATATTTTAGCGTTTTGCCGGAAAATGCGTTTCCGTAATTTTTACAATAAAATATGATTACAATTTTGAAAAAGAAAAACATGTTTTGGGGAAAACACGTTTTTTTCTTTTCGAAAACACATTTTCGAGTTTCCCGTAAAAAACACGTTTATGCATTTTTAACGAAAAATATTTTTTAAGATTTTGGCCTAAATAATTTGTATTTAGACTTTTGAAATTTTTAGGTGAGTTTAAGTTCATCTCAACCTTACTTGCAAACTCATCCAAAATATCCAATTATTTTGGATGCATTTTAGATTTGTATTCAGATACAGTATCCAGCTAAGATACACAATTACAACTAAACGAACATCATCTTATATTTGTACCTAGATACTACGTCCAGTTAAAGAAACAAACATGTCCTATATTTTTTGTTACAATAATTGAGTTAGAAAAATCTTAAGATTTCCTAATACTTCTATTTTCTATTAGTGATGTTGATTTATTTGTAGTTATTAGGCTATAAAGTAAAAAAACTAATACAGCACAACCAAAAAGAAAAAATGTTTGGTCACCAATAAATTGACAAAATTAAGTGGTCATAGTTGGTGGTTTAGCAAGCTACAAAACTAGAAATCGCTTTTCCAAAAGCAATTAATATAAAATAATACCCACTCCATTTTTATTTCATTGATGTTTTAAACATTTTTTTATTTTTATTTTCCTTCTGATAATATTAATCCAAAGAGTTTAAAAGCAGAGCATCAAAACAGAGCAAAAACATAACACAAAAACATAACAAAAGCTGAAGGGAGATTATTCTGGCAGTTCAAAACACAATGGTGAACTCTAAAGATAATCCCCCTCAGAACAAAGAAGAGACTTTAGCCATAAAAGCCTGCCCGAAGCTAAATAAGGGGTTAATCTACCATCATGAGTAACACTTTTAGCTATAAAAAAAGCTGACCTATTCTTATGTCTCGGCTCAAGGGATACCACCCAACCCGCTAAGTGTGCACAAACATCAACAACAGGCTGGGAGAAGTTGAGGATAGCTGGCCATTTTAAAGGATCAGAGAAAGCTTTAGTCAATATGCTATATTCCACTGCAAAGTCAACATATCCAGCCTTCAAATCTTTCATGCTCTGCACTGCCCACAACATAACCACAAAATGAGCTTTTTGCTGGGACTGGATTCGAAGGAAAGACATTCTGGGATGAATGAGAACTTGTCTGTCTGCATTCCTTAAAATAAAAGATCCTCCTGCCATATTCAAATTCTTAGACCACGCAACACCAATGTTGCATTTCAGCCATGGTGGTTTTGGCGGTTTCCATAGTTGCACCCCTTCTGCACTTACGAGATTGGCTTGAGATTGACGGACCTCTTCCTCCTTTTGAGCAAGAAACCAAGCTTCTGCATCAGCTTCCCACTTTTTAACAGATTGGTCTTGAGGATAAGATACACCTTCAATGGTAAGTTTGTTCCTGTTTTTCCATAGTCCCCAAAGCAACCAAGGCACACCTTTTGTCTGGCTTTGAGGAGCTAAAGGTGATTGCATTATCTGTATGACAAAAGCCATGTTTGAAAAGATAGATGAAGGGTGAAAACTCTGATCTGGATGGGGGCAGGCAGAGAGAGCCCGGTTTAGTCTGGCTACTGAATATGAGAATAACACATGATTTGCAGATTCAGATTCAAAGCCACAAGCTTGGCATTGCACATCAACCCTTATTCCCCTGTTTATTAGGTTGTCAGAAGTAAGAAGAGCATTGGATAATGCTTTCCACAGAAACATTTTTATCTTGGATGTTGTTTTTATTTCCCAAACTTCAGCTTTCAAACTAGTAATAGAGGGTTGAAGAGATTCCCCTGCTATTAACTGTTTAAACTTGGTCTGAAAAGCTAGCTCATAACCTGTTTTAACTGCATATACCTCTGATTGGGTTTTGCTCCAGGACCAGAAGTCTGGCTTAGTTGATAAAGGTTTGATAGCCAAGATGGCATTCTAATCATCCGGGTAGAAGATATGAGATAGAAGATCATAGTTCCACTGTTTTTTCCTCTCGTCCATTAAATCACATACCTTTAAGTCCATATTGATGATTGGATGTTTGATGAGTGGGGATCTTTGAGGTTCACTGCCTATCCATTTTGAGGTCCACACATTGGTTTCAGTCCCATTCCCTATTCTCTTTTCTAGTCCCTTAATTAAAAGAAGTCTGCCAAACATTATGCTCCTCCAAATATAAGAAGGTCTAGCCCCTAATTGAGCATAAAGGAATATTGCCTCTGGAAAATATCTACTCTTGATGAATTGACTACATAAACTGGTGGGATTGTAAAGGAGTCTCCAGGCTTGTTTCCCCAGCATAGCCTGATTGAAGCACTCAAGGTCTCTCAATCCTAAACCACCCAGTGGTTTTGACAGACATAACTTATCCCAAGCAACCCAATGAATCTTCTTTTTGTTCTCAATTGAGTTCCACCAGAACTTTCTTATAAGCGAAGACAGACTTGAGCATGTAGACTTAGGTAATTTAAAGATTGACATGGCATACACAGGCATAGAGAGAGCAACAGACTTAATTAAGACCTATTTTCCTCCTAATGATAACAGCTTTGAGAACTAGCTTGACATTCTTGATTTGAGTTTTGCTCTGATATAATCAAGAAGTTGAACTTTGGAACCTGAGAGAGCTTCTGGTAGGCCTAAGTAAGAACTGATCCCATCTTCCTTGTTAATTCCCATAATCTGTTTTAAATCAGCTTTGATCTTATCTGGGACCAGAGAACCAAAAGATATGGATGACTTCTCTTTGTTGATCACTTGCCCTGATGCTAGAGCATATACATTAATGGATTGTTGTCGGAATGGAACATTGGGATCTTTCAGCTTTACATATGAACAAAGTGTCATCTGCAAACAATAGGTGGTGAATTTGGGGACCATCTTGGTGGAATCTGATGCTAGTTATAAGTCCATCTGAAGCTTGTCTATTCAACATTTCAGTTAACCCTTCAGAACACAAAACAAATAAGAAAGGTGACAGGGGGTCACCTTGTCTTAAACCTCTTTGAGGTGAGATATAACCAAAAGCCTGATTGTTTATTAAAACATAATATTTTACAGTTTCTACACAGAACATGATTAGCTTAATACATGATTAGCTTAATAAACTGAGGAGGAAAACCAAAAGCTACCAACATTGCTCTAATATATGACCACTCCACTCGGTCATATGCCTTGGACATGTCTGATTTGATGGCCATGTACTCCATTGATGTCTCAGTGTGAGTCTTTAGTGCATGGACCACTTCATGAGAAATGATGATATTGTCTGTTACGAGTCTCTCTAATACAAATGCAGACTGGTTTTGTAAAATCAGGCTTGGAAGAAGGGGTTTCAGTCTCATTACCAGAACCTTTGAGACTATTTTGTATAGGACTGAGCACAAGCTGATAGGTCTTAAGTCCACCATCTTGGTAGGGTTGTTCAACTTTGGGATTAGGCAAATGTTAGTTAGATTCCATTCCAGAGGGAATACAACAGTTGAGAAAAACCTCTGGACTTCTTGAGTAATATTTTCCCCTACTATGTCCCAATGTTGATGAAAGAAAGCTGCAGAAAACCCATCAGAGCCTGGATCACTATGTGCATAGATAGACAAGAATGCATCTTTAACTTCCTGAGAGGTGACTCTTTTAGTTAGCTTCAAACTCATTGCAGGTGATACTTTTGGGATGAAGTACTGAAATATGCCATCAGTTCCTGATGGACAAGAAGATGTAAAGAGAGTTCTGAAGTACTCCAGAGCCACTTCTGCTTTTGAACCTTCCCCTTTTTGTTCATTCCCATTCTTGTCTATTAGAATCTCCAGGTGATTCTTTGATATGTTAGCTTTTACCACTGAATGGAAGTATTTAGAGTTGCCATCCCCTTCTTTTAACCACTTTGATCTGCTCTTTTGTTGCCAATGCAGCTCCTCTTCTCTGTAAGCTGAGATCATGTCCTTTTTTAATTCCACTATTTTCCAGTATGAGGGATTGGAATTAGATTGTTATGCTTCTAAATCCTGTTGTAGAGCTTGAATCTTGTCATTTGCATTGAAGTGGTTGCTCCTTTTCCATCTACTGAGTTTTCTTATGCACTCCTTTAAGCAGGCTGCTGTAGATTGAGACCCAGGTTGCGTGTGAGTTGACCATGATTCTTTGACCAAATTTTTAACTTCAGGTTTAAAGTGAAACCTTTTATCATATCTAAACTGGGCTTTGAAAGCCTCTCCTTCTGAGGTCAACAACATTAAAACTGGCCTGTGGTTTGAGTCCCTCTTTTCAAGAAAGACTTGATTAGAACCAGAAAAGAGAGAGAGCCATTGAGAGTTGGTGAAAATTCTGTCCAATTTACATTGGATCCAGAGTCCACTACGTCTGCCTCCCCAAGTGAAACAATTCCCATGTGAGGGTAACTCCTTCATTTTACATCCTTGAACCATATTGATGAAAGCTTGACACTGATCTGAGGACCTAAAAGGGCCACCCAGTTTTTCACCCCCATGAAGTAAATCATTGAAGTCCCCAATCAAACACCAAGGAGCTTGTGTAACAATTCCAAATCTCTGGAGTATTTCCCATACAAACTCCCTATTCTTCCTTGTAGGTTCTCCATACACAAAAGATATACAGAAGTATGAGTCCCCCAAAGATGCAGAGCAATCAATCAAAAACTTATCAGCAAAGTTGATAGATAGCTTGACTTTGCTTTTTCACATGAGAGCTAAACCCCCACTGGATCCATTAGGATTTACTACAAAAAGATTACCATAGTCGAGGCTAAGTTGAAGGCTAGCCAAAGATTTTTCCTTATTTTTTGTTTTCATCAAAAATAGAATGTCAGGGAACCATTTTCTCCTAAGTTCCCTGAGCATGGGAATTTTCAAGTCCCGTGCCTTCCCCAGGCCTTGACAATTCCAGCTGAGGATGCTCATGGCTCCTGATGTGATCCACCTCTATGGATCACCTCATCTGAAGAAAGTTTGAGCTCTTTAGTAGATGATTCTTCTATGTTTTCAGCTTTTCTCTTAGCTGATGGATTAGTAGATTGTGCACCCTTAGGCAAGTGTTTTACCTCCTGCACCTACAGGCCTTGGTTGTTCAATCTTTGAGCTTTAAAAGGTCTTTTTCTTCTCTTTGAGTTTGTCTTGCCAGATCCGGTAGAGCCTGAGCCTGAACAACCTTGGCTCATAACCGTAGATCCTATCATATTCTTCTCCTTATCATGAGTATATTGATTCTTATTCTTGTTGGTGGAGGAGCTTCTAGCAGAAGAAGTTGACCTTGGTAGATGACCTGCTCTGATAGCAGATTCCATAATTTTTTCTCTGAGGTCTCTGGGGTGATCTTCTGATCTGGAATATCCTGATTCAGGATACTCAAACACCAGCCCTTTGCCTTTTTTGACATACCCGAACCTGATTCGGGTATTTGACATACCCGAATGTCAAAAAAGGCAAAGGGCTGGTGTTTGAGTATCCTGAATCCGAACTTTATGTTGCTTTGGTATGATTTTTTTTTTTACAAAAAAGTTTGGATACCCGAA
>OVBE01016683.1:0-10826 GCA_900406425.1 Iberis pinnata | reverse complement strand
ACATTTATTAATATTTTAAGGCAAAGGACCAATTTTTGGTCCTTGCAATAATCATGCTCTTAGGTCATACCACGAAATCATTTTGTCCCTACATTAAGCATTAATTACACATGTCTCAAAATATCTGTTTTCATTATATGTTAACAAATCATTCAATATGTCAGTTATTGTGAACGCTCTAATCCGTTATCACCTGTATTCTGTACTGACTAACTTTTAATATATCCATATGGAATATCAAAAATTATATTTTCGCTTTGCATCCTTATAAATTTTGTTTATTAACTTGTACAATTATTGCTCACTATAAATTTGTTAGTCAAGCCACTCTCCGTAAACGTACAAATCGACGAACAGTCGCACCATTTATCTTCACACGTTACTTATTCGACCTATATAAGACACCACAACTACACACATATTCTCTACCATTCTCATCGCGTTTAGAAAGTACCCATTCTACCTTTGTAATTTTTCATGCATGTTTTACTTCCTCTGCTTGTATACTTATCTGTGTATTTTGACTTCTCATATGTAGGTATACGTCTGCTGTTTTTTTCTGTGCAGTTGAAGATGGACAATAACAAAGGGAAGAGGAAGGCCATTGACGATGACGTGGACGTTGACGACAAACGTCCCAGACATGATGATCAATCCTAAGAGGACAGCGTGGACGATCCTATCGGAGACGCTTATGACAATTTCTACGACCAATTCGAAGAATCCGAGGACGAAAGAGACCGCTCTAAAAAAAAGGTTTCTTCATCAGACTCTTCTGATGATTCCAACGACGAAGAAGTTTCAGACGAAGACGATTCGGACCCATCCGACTCAAGTTCGGATTAAAGTGACGAGCCGTTCTCACCGCGAAGGGATGCACTCAGATGGTCCAACTCAGAATTGGAAAATTTTTCAGACAAAGACAACGATGCAAACCATTGGCCGTATTGGAATATTTAGTAGTTGAACCCTTTTCTTCATCATCTTTTGAAGTTTCTTATGTCAGTTATGTATAAAATTTTCCTTTTTGTACAACAACCACTTCCTTTTTCTGAAAAAGGAACTTTCAAAATTTGTTCGGATACATCTTCGGTATTTTTGTTATTCTTTCCTCCAACTTCATAACAGTCCAGATGTACTCATATTTATTTTATTCTTGCCATCCAAATGTACGTCGTACATAAACGCACATGTATTGTGTCCATAAGGCCAGGCCACGTACATTGTCACACAACTACGTACACCACCCGAGCAGTGTACGTGCCTCACCTAATGGAATGCCCGTCGCCCATAACAAGTACAATAATTCATATGTACTGTCCATCCTCCTAATCACTCCTCCACACTGTACAACTACTTCGTACAAGTAAGCATTAGAATAGATATTGTTCTTCCTACTATGTGTGTTTTACACTCAGTCCAAGTGTCCTCAAATCGTTCACATGTACAGATACTACAATGCGTGTGGACATGTTTTTACCATGTGCATGTTATATTATCACTTCATGTTCGGTTTATCCCATATACAAACAGAGACATTTACTTACACCCATACTTCCTTTGTACACTTAACCATCACTTCTTCTTTTTGAATTTTCCCATCTCTCATCTAAACCCTTCAAACTTCAGCCCAAACATTCATTTTCTCTGTAAAACTTTTAATTTAGCGTCATGTCTAACTCATCAAACTCAAGTTCTGTCTCTCGTGGTTACAACAACTTTAAATCTGGGTATTCCTACTATATGCTCATGCAGGGTAAGAATCATTTGCAAAACTTCTAGGACATCCTCCAACCCAGGTAGACGTTTTTATAGGTGTATAACGACAGAGGTATCCCCACATTCCATTATCTTACTTAATACATGCCAATATTCTTATAGTTAAGCATTCTTATTTGAATACATCTTAATAGTCAGGGGTAAATCACACTTGAAAATGGTGGGACGAAGCTGTTGATGAGGAACTAGTGATCTTGCGTACTGGCAACTACAATGCCATTCAATTGGCACTCTTCCTTGAACAACTAACCAAGATCAATACTCGACCTACATTAATGGAATTGAAACTCGATGTTCTCGAATCAAAGGTCGATGCCACTAATCAAACCGATTGGTTTACTAGATTTCAGTTAGGTGCATGCGTTTTACTTTGCGTTTTAATTTGCGTTTTGTTCGTTGTTAGTGTGAAAAACTGAATTTTAATAATAAAATATTATAAAATATTTCCTCACGAAAAACTAGGCCCCACCCGCGCATCATTACATCTTAGCGTACCCGATATGCCAGCATTAAATGAAGGACGTTCACTTAACTTGAAGAACTGACATAGCCTAGTCTACACATCCCATCGCCTTTTATCAGTCCATAAATATTCAAAATTTTGTACCACCCGAGAAAATCTGCACATTTCTGTTCACTTTTCTCACATCACATACTCATGTACGTTGAACTCATAAGTATGACACCAGTCACATGCATACAGTCCTTGTCCGTAGACCAAACCCACGAAATGGCGCCAAAACATCCTGCCACATAGGCTCTATCTTTTACCTACCGCTAGCGAT
This sequence comes from Iberis pinnata, assembly GCA_900406425.1. Lineage (NCBI taxonomy): Eukaryota > Viridiplantae > Streptophyta > Magnoliopsida > Brassicales > Brassicaceae > Iberis > Iberis pinnata. The sequence continues at coordinate 8,262 of OVBE01016683.1, read as the reverse complement.
AGCGACCAACGATACCTTCTGTTGTTCATTTTATAGTCGTTGCGACAGCGACAACGACCAGCGATATCTTTTGTTGTTTGTTTCGCAGTCGTTGCGAGAGTGACAAGCTGTCGCTGCGGTGTGCTGCTGTTTTGTTCGTTTGGCTGTCGCTGCGACTAGTTCTAGGCATTTGGATTTTGGTTTGGTTTAAACGGTTTTTGTTTTTTTCGGGTTAGGAAATATGAAAGTCGCTCGAATATTTAGTGTAAATCAGATCGGTTCGATGTGAAAATATTCGGGTTCGGTTTTAAGAATTTTTCCCGCAAAAAAATGTGAAAACATGTTTTCCAGCAAAAACATAGAAACGCATTTTCCCGTAAAAAATGCGAAAACGTGTTTTCTTGTAAAAAAGCGAAACACGTTTTCTCGCCAAAAAAAGCAGAAACGCATTTTTTGAAAAAAACAGGAAAGGCGTTTTCCAGCAAAAAAAAGCAGAAACACATTTTCCTAAAAAAATGCGGAAACGCATTTTCTCGCAAAAAAAATATAGCAGAAATTCGTTTTTGGAAAAAAAACACAGAAACACATTTTCCGGCAAAAGCAACCAAAAAACAATTTCTCGCAAAAAAAACGCAGAAACACGTTTTTCCGCAAAAATCGCATAAATGCGTTTTCCTGCAAAAAAACGTTCTCCTGCTAAAAATGCGAAAACGCGTTTTTCCGCAAGAAAAAAGGGAAATGCTTTTTCCCGCAAAAAAATATGAAAACGTGTTTTTCAGCAAAAAACGTGAAAACACGTTATTCTGCAAAAAACAAAAACATGTTTTTCGGCAAAAAAGCGGAAACGTATTTTTCCAAAAACGTGTTTTATTTAATTTAGTAAATTTATTTATTTATTTAGAATTTATTTTAATTTATTATAATTTTTATTTAATTTAATATTTATTTAATTTTTTTAAATAGGTGTTATTGCGATCAATCGATGTTCGTTTTGATGTGGTAGCGACTGGTCGCATCGACTGGAGCAACCAGTCGCTGAAAATACCAGCGACCGATAATCGATGTCGCCAGTCGCTGCGACTGAGAAACGAACAATGACCTGTCGCTAGCGACTGGAAACGAACAAAAATATGTCGTTGTCGCTAGCGACATGTAAACCAACAGGCTCATACTACACTTATTAACATGCTTATTAATGTTAAGCTCGCTCTAAAAACTGTCCCAACTTCGTACACACTATTCAGCATGGTTTTCCAACGGGGATATGATGCACCTTCTCCGCTGCCTAATGAGTTAGTCAGCAAGATCATACAGATTTGCGCGGAAGATGGGCTCCCAGCGTTGAAGGGTCTTGTAAGCTCCAACCAGTCTGGTAGATTTTGGGTGTAAGACATCTCAGTTTTGCCGATGTTACGGCTAGACAAGAGTGTGGACTTCCCACTTTCACTACTCCCATGGTCACCATTGAACCACATCTACACGCAATGCTTGTACGTGAAGAACCCGTACGCATTGTACCTCCACTCAATAGACCTTGCTTTTATACAAGAGGAATGCATAGGCACTATATACATTCTCGATACAATGAAAGATGTCCACCCTCTGATGCAAATACTTCTAGCCATTTTGTACTACTGTAGTGGCATAGACCCAGGGGATCTACTGGATGAAATCATCGCCACGTCCACCCACAAACGTCTGGTTGCTACGGTGAGATTATCGTCCAGCACATAATTGTCGTTCAACCGTTGATCTGATGTACATTCCATAGCACTTGGTAGCCACAATATGTTCCAGAATATGATTGTCGTGAGACCTTCGGCCTTCTAACTTACTCAAATTGGTAGACAAAGACGTGTGTTCAATGCTTTATCCCATATTTTTTCAATGTTGTTTGCAATTACTCATGAAAGTACATGTCCGTTTTATCTTATTAAGTTTGTGTATTAGACATATCAAATTAACTACGACAAATTATTAACGTTCCATATTCGTTACCATCCCACTACAATTTAAAGTCCACGAAACAAGGCATAAAAACTCGTCCACACAAGCAACAAAATACAATGTCCACCAAATGCCAAATACTACTTCCACAAAATATACTTATGTTGCACATGAGGACAATCACCAAAACCAAATGCTATAACCATCTCTTCAACCGATCGAATTTTTATAGCTTACCCTATTGTGTCTGAAAAGCTTGCACCTTGAACACTTATTCGCATGGCCTTTCCCCTACCAATAATTGCAATTATAGTATTAGTCCATGTGTACGACCTTATTTATATTAACAAAAAAATATGTACCACAATCTCTTTGGTGGACGGTATGCGCAACTCCCGTTGCCGTCCCGGAGGTCTTCTTCCTCGCGGAGGCTTAATGTCCTGGCTCTTTATCTCTTCGGGTATGTTCACCTCATCCGGCCATACTTCTGGATTGATTACCCCCGCTAGGGCTTGGCATATAAACCGAAACCCGAAATCCGAACCAAAAAAACCAAAACCGAAACCAAAATATTTTCCACATAACCTTAACGGTTCCTATATATCTCAACCCGCAAAACCAAATCCGAACCTGAACCGAACCGAAACCCGAAAGTATAACCGTAAAATTCGTATATATATGACTATATATGTAATTGTGATCCGATAGTTAGGATTTTAGGTAGAAAATAGTTTTTTAGTAAGGTAACTAGGATATTTATGGGTTTTTGTCCAATATTTTGGAATTTTGATTCGATTAACTTGGATTTTAGCTAAGTTGTTCGGATAATTTAGATTTTTTACGAATATTTTGGAGTTTTGGCTCCTTTTAGATCCTAATAAAAATGAAAAAAATGATCCGAGCCCGAATAGATCCGAACCGAATCCCAACCAAAATTTTAAATAACCCGAACGGTTCCTATATGCCCTAACCAAATTATCCGAAATCCGAATTATCCGAACCGAACCTGAACTGAAAACCGAACGCCTACCCCTAACCCCCGCGTAGGTTTCACACCAAGTTTTAGTTTTGTAGCAATCCGCCACTAGTGTATCATATGGCATGTCAACACGGTCGGCTGCAAACATCGCGTGTCCACATGGAAACTTCATCCGATCATATACCTTGCACGTACACCTTCAGAAATCCAGGTGTATTGTATGTTTATCCCCAAAATTTCCATTGAATTGGAAATTCCATGTGTCTATTGGTTCCACTTTGCAACCCATTGTTTCACTTTTCGTCTTCATCATCTGTTTCTCCACTTCTGGTGTTAGACTGCTGGCCCGATTAGGTGACTTCTTCCTCAGTAAGCAAAACAACCTCGTCATCATCTCTTGAATGAACTTCAGTAGTTTAGTTATGAGAGATGCACGCCCTTTCCTCAATACATTGTTTAGTATCTCACAAAGATTACTGGTCATCATATTATACCGTTCACCTTTTGAATGTGCTCTCGTCCAATCATACACCTTGCACGTACACCTTCGGAAATTTTTCAGACAACCGAACCGACAAAACTTTTGGGTCGTGGGTTAATGTGGTCCGACCGGATCCGACCAGGTTTGATTATTTTATTAAAAATTATATATATATATATATATATATATATATATATATATAATTAGCACTAAAATAATGTTTTGCTAATTTATTCCATAAAAATAATAAAATAGTGTAGATCATAAATTAATAAGAGTAACAAACATAAAATATATGTAACAAAAGAAGTATGAAACGTTAAATTGTGGTTTCATGCATTATACATTTACCAAAATCTAAACGTTTTACGTATAATAAATGTATACACTTATCTAATATATGTCATAAAAAGCATAAAATGTTAAATTGTATTTTCGTTCTATGTAAGAAAAAATTTTATTAAAAAAAAAACATATTGAACCGGGGTTGAACCAACCGGGGTAAACCTCATGTTCGCGGTTCAACCCGGTTCGACCCCCGGTCCGATCAGGGTTTAAAAACACTGACAACGCCAGATCACTGGTTACCATTATTGGCGCCTGAATATCCCCCATTGGAATTGCTTCCACTTTCGCCGGCCAGTAACTGAAGGTAAACACCGTCTTGCCTTTGTCAACCATATCAAACTCCTTATTTAAATTTGTGTGTACCTTGTCTAGAGTACATCCATCCTCCATTTTTAAAAACCTTGATATCTTGCGTTTGCAAACCACAAAATCTCACTGCCCATTCTTGCCGCAAATCCACTCACCACAGATCACCATAATGTACTTGTGAATATAACACCATAAACTCATGGCACATAAATTACTAAGAAAACATAATAAGCTAATAAAATCATTGGTGCTAAAATCAATAAAAAGTACTACAAAAATATAATAAACTAAGTTATGAGGTGTTATATTGTAAGTATGATACTTGAAAATGATTTAACTATTTTATTGAATACTTTAATAGGTTATTAGGAATACTAAATTGTATATATACCTTAAAAGGTATCGCAAAAAAATTTAAATTTATAATTAATACAAAATTGCTAATAAAATTTAAATCCGTTTCTAACCAGATTTCTTAACCGGTTCGATTATGTTTGATTTTATTATCAATTCGAACTAGATACTCTTCTAGTTTAAGGTTGAACCCGGTCAAATATCTTTTAAAAAAATGGAATTTCTTTCGTATTCATCAAATCAGATTTTTTGTGTCGCTTGTCAAAATTGGCTGCAATTAATGCCCGCTAGGCCATTTACAAAACTCATAACTAAATGAGTATCTAATGAATATTTTAATCAATATAAATCAATAGTTAAAAAGTTAAAAACCTCCTTAATTTTATATCTCCAATGGTTGAATCACATTAGTGGTTCTTAGGAATTAAAAATGAGTTTTTTAATTAAAATATTTCAACATAAATTTTGCATGGTTAATTTTTAAAAAATTTTATATTTTATGAAACTAACAAATTGGATATTTTATTTTTTTTCCGGGTCATTTAGTTTAAAACTATTTTGGGTATTTTAGTATTTTCGGGTATTTTAATTTGTTGGGTATCTTTTTGATATTTTCGTGTATTTTTTTGTATCTCGGGTCCGACCCGGAATAGTAGAAAAGTATCGATTGAGTATTAGAATTTAGGATCCAAAAAACCGGAAACGAGTCGAAGACCCGAAAGCCATGCCCTAAAAAAAACCAACTCATCCATGGAGAAAAACCAGAACCGACAAGTACCGAACCGAAATCGAATTGAATATTAGAAAAGTATCAATCGCGTATTCAAATTTAGGATCCGAAGAACCGGAACTGAACCGAATACCCGAAAGCTCAGTCCTACAAAAAAATCATGAATAACAAAATGGAACCGAAACGACCCGGAACCGACAAGAACCGAACCGGAACAAAACCAAATATTAGAAAAATACCAATTGGATATTCAAATTTAAGATCCGAAGGACCGGAACCGAATCGAATATCCGAAACCAGAGCCATACAAAAAATCACGTAAAAAAAAGAAGTCAACATTCGTTAAAAAAAAAGAAGAAAATTAACCTGATCAATCAGAAACCGCCACGTGACGGTCCTGATATGTTTCCAAAGTTACTCAACGAAAATACGCTTCTTCCTTTTAGATGCTTATTTTATTATTATTGTATATTTAGAGACGCACATATTTGTGTGTTGGAGCTGATCTTAGCTTTTTTACATTTAGGCCAGAGGTAATTTGATATCAAAATTGATAAAAACCCAATAAAATAAAGTGCCCCAATATCATATTGTTTTTCTTTCGAATACAAACTTTGTGAAAATGTGTCAAAGTAAAAAGCAATGGAAGCTGCCTGATTTGGCCTCTTTCGTTATTTGGATAATTTCAAATATGTACTTGTCATCCATGAGAATTTTTTTCTTAAACCAGAGGTTCCTAAAGGCGCCCATAGTTATACCAGTCCTCACTAGATTAAGAGTATCCTTCCAAGACCCAAGTTTTGTTATGAAGAATTATATAAAATATCACCAAAATAAATTTATATTCCAAAAATACCACAAATTCTCAATTCTTCCAAAAATATCATAAAATTTATTTTGTTTCAAAATAACACAAATTTAAAATTGAGTCATAAGGTGTTAGAGTGTAAATTTTACGGTTTGGGTTACTAAATGGAATTTATGGTTTAGCTTCGCATGGGATAAATTTGATTTTGAGGGTTTAGGGTTTAAATTTTAAGTATTAAAGCTTTTATAAATTTGTGGTATTTTTGAAAAAATATATTTTGTGGTACTTTTGAAATTATTTGTAAGTTTGTGATATTTTTAAAACATATCTAGTTTTTTGTGGTATTATTGGGAACTTTTTTTTTATTTGGGCATGACTTCTATCAAATCATATATATAGTTAGAGAGTTCTTTTTCATAAAAAATATATTAAAATAGAAATTTAATAATTCAATTAATTTCAAGAGGAATTCTTTCAAATACCATCAAAAGAAGTTGAAATTTCAAAAATATCACACACTCCCAAAAGTTCCAAAAATACCACACACACTCCCAAATGTTCCAAATATACCACAAAATAAAAAGTACACTTTAAGGGTTTAAAATTTAAATTTTTGGGTTTGGGTTCACTAATTAGAGTTTAGGGTTTAGTTTTGAAGGGGGTGGGTTTGGCTTTGGAGGTTTAGGGTTTAAATTTAAAGTTTTAAAGCTATTTCAAATTTGTGGTATTTTTGTAAAAAATATTTTGTGGTATTTTTGGAATTTTTTGGAAAATATATAATTTTGTGATACGTTTGAAACTTTTGGGGTGTGTGGTATTTTTGAAAAATATCTAATTTTTGTGACATTTTTGAGAATGCCCCTTAATTCAATCACACAAGCATTTATCATTTAGGATATATATATATAACCTAAAGTATATTAACAAAAAATAAAATAAAAATATCATTAAAAAAATCTCAAAGTATCAAATCTAGTAGGAAATAAAAATAAATATAGAAACTTCAAAAATTAAAAGTATATAAATCTAAAGTATAAAAATGAATTATAATAATGGATGAATTTAGGATATCTATTTAAAAAGTACATTAAATCAAAATATATTAAATTTTACTCATGTTTGTTGTAGATAATATTGGAACTTTAAATTAATAGGACTATACTTGTAAAATTAATTAGTATATAAAATGTTATATATATATATATATGTATTACTTAATGATTATTTACGCCGTATCATTTTAGAATCAATTAACATATTATTAATATCTATAGAAGTAAATATGTTTTCGTAAATATTGTGATTTTATAGCAATAAATATATTATTGAATGAATATAATCACAAAATACCAAACCATTAAGTTTAGAGGTTTCCAGTTTTCATTTTATTTTGATAATATTGCTTACGATTTTATTGTACATTACGATTTAAGTAAAAATATTATTTAAATCGTTAAATATCATCGCTAGGGGTGTCAAAATGGGTGAATATTTTTGGGTCAACCCAACCCAAATCAACCCATATATCCAAATGAGTTTAAGTTTTGAGTTTTATTGGTTTTATGGGTCTAATGGGTTAATGGGTTTATTAGGTTGGGTTAAAATAGATTGGATAAAATGGATTAATAAGTTATCAATAATCAAACTAACATTATTTTTTTTTTTTAAAATTCGGTTTATTAAAAAAGAAAATAAATTAATAAAGTTTCTTTTGCCAAAGAAAATTTTTTTTTGATAAAAAGTTTATGCCAAAAATTTTCCCATCAAAATCTCCAGTCACAAGTTTTCTCGTCAAAAGTTTTCCCGTAAAAAAATCTCATCAAAATATTCGTGTCAAAACATATCCATCAAAATTTTCCGTCAAAAAGTTTTCCGCCCAAAATTTTTCCGTCAAAAATTTTCACGCCAAGCAAAATTTTCCCGTCGGAAGTTTTCCCGCCAAAATTTTCTCCGGAAAAGTTCTCCCATCGAAATTTTCCTTTCGAAATTTTTCCCGCCAAAATTTTCCCATAAAAATTTCCCCGCCAAAAGTATTCCTGTCAAAATTTTCCGTCAAAAATTTTCCCGCAAAAATTTTTCCATCAAAAATTTTTCCGCCAAAAATTTTTCCATCAAAAATTTTTCTGCCAAAAATTTTCTAACCAAAATTTTCCCACCAAAAAATATCCCAGCAAAACTTTCCCACCAAAAAATTTCCCAGCAAAAATTTTTCGCGAAAAAGTTTTCACGTCGAAATTTTCTAGGGAAAAGTTCTCGCGGCGAAATTTTCTCGAGAAAACTTTTCCTGTCCAAATTATCCCGCCAAAATTTTTCCATTGAATTTTTTC
>OVBE01016682.1:226-10828 GCA_900406425.1 Iberis pinnata | reverse complement strand
GCATACATTACTACGAATATCAGCGGATTCAATCCGAAATAAAACGGACTCATCATTTCGAATTTGGACATCTATTTTAGAAGCTTTGCCATCTTTGTTCCAAAGACGGTTGACGGTTGCATGAATTTTTCCAATGTGCGGTGTAGTGCCAATGAAGTGACCAATGAGATATTTTTGCCAAAGAGGCTGTGGGTTTTCCAGTAGCTGTTGTGGTACCGTGACCGAAGCCACACCACTAGATAGGATGAAAGGGGCACGGTCTCGCTGTGATTCCATGCCAGAAGAGCCGACGACGCTAGACCAGGTAGTGTTTAGCGGTGGTACGTGAGCGGAGTGTGGAGGAGAAGAAGACACCGGAGCGGTAGAGGAAGAAGTGGGAACGGTGATAGCAGGAGGAGAAGATGGAGGAGGAGGGGAGTCCGCCATCCTCAACTGTAATCTTGCCAAGCAATCAGCTCCTCTATTAGCCATTCTTGATATCCAAAGAAACTCAACACCTTCAAACTTCTTAGACCACCATAAAACATCTCTAACCCAATTTGCCATACCAAATGAGACATGATCCCTCTTCATTATCCTATGAATTATTTGATTATCCCCTTCAAATTGAACTCTATTATACCCATGACATCAAGCTTGTTGCATCGCACATATCAAAGCCTTAAATTTTGCTTCTATAACACTTGATGCATTAAGTAGTTTTGAATGTCCCGCACCCTTAAAAGTCCCAACTGCATCTCTCATAATCCAACCACATGAAGTAATACCTGTTGAATCCGCATAGCTTGCATCATAATTTATCTTACACCAATTTGGCTTTGGCTGACTCCATCCGGAATTAGAGTAAGACGGTGAAAGGGTTTGTTGTAACACCATATTTGTTCTACCAGAAGGAACAGGATTTGTCTCCAGCCAATCTTCATCATCAATACCTGCATTATGAACAATAGTCTCCCAAGATAGGAACTGTTGTCTAAAGAAACCATTATTTCTAGACTTCCATAACCACCAAAGAATAAACAAAGAAAAATGTTTTGAACCATTTTCAGTTAAAGAAACATTCGAATCTAACAGGCAATTCATCTTAGCTTGAAAACAAAACAAAGAACTTGTAAAATCAATAGAAGCAGTATTAAATCTCTGCCAAACATAGGATGTATGAGGACACATAAAAAACAGATGGTCTAAACTTTCCAAAGCACCACATCTTAAACACCTACCAGTATCTGCTATTCTTCTCCTAACTAACTCAGAACCAACAGGTAAAATATTAGACAACGTTTTCCATAAGAAATGTTTTATCTTATTTGGCACATGACACTTCCAAATCTTCTGTTTCAAAGACACATTAACATCATTCTGCAAATTAATATTGTTGAAGTTATCAACATGTTTCCCAACCCAATATCCAGATTTAACAGTAAATTCACCATCATTGGTATAATGCCAACCAACTGCATCAGAGCATTGAGCTCTAGTGAGCTTAACAGCCAGAACTATTTGAACATCTCTTCATGAATGAATTCATGAACAAGCCTACTATCCCAAGTTCCAGTGATTGGATCAATTAACTGAGTAACTTTTGTGATCTGACTCTGATCTGGATCTCTCCTTCTGGGAGGTCTTGGTGGGCTTAAAGGAAGCCAATTATCTCCCAAATATAAGTATTCTGACCATTACCTAATAAAACCCTTAACCCTTTTTGTAACAGATCCTTCCCTACCATAAGAGACCTCCAACCATAAGAGCTATTCCGAGATCTTTTAACAGAAAGCAATGTTTTTGTTGCACAATAACGGCCCTTCAAAACCTTAGCAAGCAGAGAAGTTGGATACTTTATCAACCTCCAGCATTGTTTTGCTAACAAAGCATGATTAAACACCTCTAAATCTCTAAATCCTAAACCTTCCATGCCCACCAATGCATCGATCTTTGATTCACCTTAGTATTCCACCAGTATTGAGCCACTGTCTTATCAATTTCTACACAAATACCCTTAGGCAGTTGAAAACAGTTCATGGAATATATTGGCATTGCTAGACCAATAGATTTCAGCAATATTTCTTTACCAGCTTGTGACCATAACTTATGACTCCACCCCTCAGTCCTCTGTTTTATTTTTTCAACAATATATTGAAACAAATCAATTTTCTTACTGCCAAATTGAGCAGGCAATCCTAAATATTTATCATACCCCCCAACATTATGAATGTTTATGAGGTTCCTAATCCTTGTTTTCATATCACATTGCACTCTACTGCCAAATGTGATAGCTGACTTTTTCAAATTTATCTTTTGTCCAGAAACTAATTCATATGTAGCAAAAATATTTCTAATTGCACTTGCAGAAGAGACATTTGCTTGGCAGAAGAACAAAGAATCATCAGCAAATAGAAGATGATCTATTGCTGGACTGTTATTACTAATTTTGATTCCTCTTGTCTTTTTATTTGCCACAGCCTGCTTAATAAGATGACTAAGCATCTCAGAACATAATATAAAAAGATAGGGGGATAATGGATCCCCCTGTCTGAGACCCCTCTCTGGATTAAAACAATTGTAAGGAGTACCATTTAAAAGAGCAGAAAAAGAAACTGAAGTTATACAGGACATTATCCACTTTGTCCAAACATCATGAAAACCCATTCTCCTTAAACAAATCTCTAAAAAACTCCATTCTAACCTATCATAGGCTTTAGAAATGTATGTTTTAATGGCCATAAAGGAATTAGAGCACCTCCTCCTTACCTTTAAACTATGTAACAACTCATGAGCTAGAAGGACATTATCAGTTATCATTCTATTAGGCACAAATGCAGCTTGCTCTTCAGAAACTATAACATGGAGAATTTATTTTAGCCTATTAACTAGAATTTTTGATATTATTTTATAACTTACATTACACAAGGATATTGGCCTAAAATCATTCATACTAGAAGGATTGTCTATTTTTGGAATTAGACAAATATTAGTATGGTTTAGACCCTCCTCTAAAGATCCTGTTCTGAAAAAATTTATAATCATCTCACAAAGCTGTGGCTGAATATCACTCCAACAATTCTGATAAAACTCACATGTAAACCCATCAGGGCCAGGGGCTTTATCAGGAGCCATTGAAAACACTGCATATTTAATCTCATCTACTGTAACAGACCTAATTAGATCTTTATTCATTTCTGCTGTGACAACAGAGTGGTAATTAGCAAATATTGCATTCTGAATAGTAGAGGCAGGACATGTACTCTTATAAACATTCTTAAAATGATCCACTGCAATCCCAGCAATATCAGAAACTTTCTTATAAATCACATCATTAGAGTCTCTAATTGATACTATTCTTTTTCTAGCTCTCCTAGATTTAGCAGCAGCAAAAAAAAACTTAGTATTTCTGTCACCACTTTTTAACCAAGCATTCCTACTTTTAACCTTCCACTATTTCTCCTCATTCAAATAAGCTTGTCCAAGCTGCCTCCTTAAATGAGAAATTACAGAAGTTGACTCACCATTAACAAACTAATGTTTAACAAACCTTTTAATCTAACTATTTCCTCTGCAGAATTGCATTTATTCATCCTTTTCCATTTTGAAATATGTGATCTACACATACCTATATTACCAGTCCAAGTCTGTGCTGGTGTTAATTTCCAAAAGTCACTAATCATATCCTTAAAACCAGGTTTTGGCAATAGACGTCCATCAAACTTAAATGATTTATGAGTACTGACTTGTTCAGTAGCAAAAGAGGCAACTACTGGTCTATGATCACTAACCCCTAGCTCCAAAAACTCTGCTGACATTATAGGAAACACAGTAGAAGCTATTAAATTAGCTAACACTCGATCCAGACAGCAATAAACATCATGAGTTCCACGCTTACCATGCCAAGAAAATTTGTTTCCAATTGATTGAACATCCTCAAAATCACAAACTGAGTACAAACTCCTAAACTCTAGAAAAGATCTCTCTGGTCTTAATATACCACCATATTTTTCACTATTAAACCTTATCTCATTGAAATCACCAATGGCAATCCAGGCATCTTGCCTTGTTAGTGCAATGTCTTTTAGTGTAGACCATATTAAATGTCTTAAATTATTATTAGGATGGCCATACACACAAGACAAAAAGAAAGAAATTTCATTACTTTGAACATGAAGGTCTACAAGATTTAAAGAAGAAACTAAAACAGAAACAGAGAGATGAGGCTTCCACATAACAACTAAGCCTCCACTTAAACCAAAAGAAGGAACAACACAACTAGAAGAAAAACCTAAATCAGCTACTATGCTATCCACATAACCAGATTGTTGTTTATTTTCCATCAGGAAAATGATATCTGGGAGATGAAATCTATTCAACTCCTTTAGATGTCGAACTGTGAGGTCATTTCCCAATCCTCTACAGTTCCAACTTAACATCTTCATGGGGTTGGTGGTGCTATAGGGCCCACCGCGCCTCCAAGTTGATTAGCACCCACAAAAACATCAGAAGACCTTGTAAAACCTGTCCCAGATGAACCTGCACCTCCACCATCCTCATATGTGCCAGCTAAATCCATAAGCTTTCTCTTCCTTGAGATGACTGTTGCCAGGTCCATCATGTTAGTAGTATAGAAAGAACCTGCCTCATGATTAATATCACAATCCACAGCAACAGGAAAAGGCTCCCCTTGAGCCAAGTCCTCAACAATCTCCTCTGCAACACCTTGATGAAGCTGCTGCTGATGATCCTCCACCATGTGATTGAGTTCCTCCATCATCTCATTAACCTGATGTTCAGCCTGAACATGTGCATTAGGTTGAGGTTCCTCATCCTCCTCCGGGTCAAGCTCCTCAATGACTATACCTCCATTCACAGGTTGAGGATGAACATCATCATCATCACTACTATCATCATCTGGGAAGTTATTTGGATCAAACAAGCTCCTGAATCATGTGTCATTAACCCACAAGCCACACAAAATCCCCTCAACCTCTCATACCTCAATGTAAACACAGTGTTCTCTCCTATAGAGAACTGGAAATTTTTCTGAAACTTTAAAGGTACAGCTACATTTCAATTGAGTTTAACTCTCACATACTCAATTCTTGAATCAAAGGGATCATAATCAACCTCCATCAGATAACCTAGAGCTCTACCTATAACAGATATTACTTGAAGATTCATGAATTGGAATGGAATTCCCCTAATTTGAACCCAAAAAGGAATGAATTGGAGATCTAAAGGAGTTAAATTAGGTGACCACCGAGTTAGCCCTAGCATTCTATCTGCAAAAGCCCATGGCCCCCGACGAATGACACTCTCCATTAGCTCCTTGGAAGGGAAGATGAATTGAAAACGCCTACCCTCAATAAGTCTGCCATGAACAATTCCTGCCAATCCCAAATTCCTTGGCATTGATGCAACAATTGCCCGCAGGTTCTGCTTCCGGGGCATTAAAGGTCTACCAATTAAGCTAAACCGGTTGTCAGCAATGGCTTGATCAAGCAATTCAGGAGGAAGGACAATTGGCGGATCATTGATTCCTAAATCAATGTCCTGAATAGCACGGCCCAGATTTTCAGCCATTGTGCTCTTAACAGAGAGAAGAGATTGATAAAAATTGGGAAAGAATTGGAACTCGCAGAAATTGAAAGCGTAGAATGTTCTATCATATAACAGCAAGAACCAGTGTTGATTTTCAAGAACAAACAAAATCGCAGTGAATTTATAGAACCTGTTTTGCAGTTGAAGATCATCACTCCAGATCGTGGCATCATGGGTGGAGATAACTGACCAAATACTCCACGATTCCACTGAAACCGCAGCCATTTCGCCATTGATTGCAAGCATCCACCTTCGACTGAAGATCCGATGCCGAGATTTCACGTTCCGACCAAAAACCGGAACAATCGCCCGTAAATTCGCCTTAACCGTCATTAACCGTTTTTGTTCCCAACTAATATTTTATCGCCCATTTTTTAAGTTATTTTTTAATTTCTGTAGTATTTTTTCTAATAGGCGACAAAAACTTATATTTGAATTTGACTTAGAAAATTAAAAGTAATAATTTAGAAACGGAACCGAGTCTAATTTTTGCGCCCCTTTTTTGCTTCTTTGCTTTGCTTTTTCTCTCGTTTCTCTCTGAATTTTCTCGGGAAAAACAACCAAGAAGACTTGTGATCTCTGGAGGTGTGGTTTCCGATGGGAACGATTCAGTCATGGCGAAAAGTTTATGGAGCCCTAAAAAATTCCACCAAAGTCGGCATTGTCCGAGTCAACAGCAAATACGCCGTACGCATGCGCTTTTCGATTTTGATCGATTTTGTTTAAATGTAATTCTGTTTTGTTAGATTTCGTGTATTTTTTCAGGATTTGGATATTGCCATAGTCAAAGCTACAAATCATGTTGAGTGTCCTCCCAAGGATCACCATCTCAGAAGTGAGTCATTTACTTATTGACTTTTTGTGTGTATCTGTTACATTCTTTCTTTGAATGGTTTCTCTGTTGCAGAAATCTTCGCTGCGACATCAGTGTCTCGTGCTCGAGCAGATGTTGCCTATTGCATTCTCGCTCTTTCCCGCCGGTTGCATAAGACCAGAAATTGGATCGTACTGATCAGTAATCACTCCTCTTTTCCTAAAATGTTCAGGAACTGATTGTATTCTCTCTTGCAGGTTGCACTGAAAACACTCATTGTTATTCACCGTCTTCTGAGGGAGGGAGATCCCACGTTTAGAGAGGAACTATTAAACTTTTCGCAGATTTTGCAACTTTGTAATTTCAAGGATGATTCAAGTCCTATTGCCTGGGATTGTTCAGCGTGGGTACGTACTTACTCATTATTCCTTGAGCAACGGCTTGAATGCTTCAGGGTTTTAAAATATGATACTGAGGCACAACGTCTTCCAAAATCTACCCCAGGGTATCATAAGGTATCAACACATTTGTCAACTTTTCTTCTGTTGTATCCTGATCTGATGGTTTCTAGGGATTGGCAGGGGTACAGTAGAACAAGGAATTTAGAAGGTGAACAACTCTTGGAGCAGTTGCCAACATTGCAGCAGCTTCTGTATCGTCTCATAGGATGCAGGCCAGAAGGCGCTGCTAATCATAATCATGTTATACAATATGCACTTGCTTTGGTACGTCCGCAGTTGTTATTTGAAAGCATTCTGTTCCAATTTCTCACCTTACCTTGCTTGTGATGTATTATTGGTAGGTGTTAAAGGAGAGTTTTAAAGTGTATTGTGCTATCAATGACGGAATCATCAATCTCATTGACAAGGTAGGTCTAGTATGACTTTCTATCTTGACTTTCCATTATTTGTGGCTCAGTTGTTTCACTTATTGCAGTTCTTTGAAATGCCAAAACATGAAGCCATTACTTCCTTTGAAATATACAAGCGTGCGGGTCAGCAGGTGATGCTTTTACTGTTAGACTTCCAATTTTATAGTCACTTTTCTATTCTAATGTAAGCTTTCAGGCGCATAGCCTTTCTGATTTCTATGAAGGATGTCAAGGATTAGAACTCGCAAGGAATTTTCAATTTCCTCTACTAAGAGAGGTTCCATTAAATTGATAATTGTTGATTGTATCTGTTAGTACTTTATTAGTGTGTTTTGTCCAGCCCCCAAAATCTTTTCTGACGACAATGGAGGAGTATATTAAAGAAGCACCGCGTGCTTTGGATGCCCCAGCTGAGCCACTGGTATGTGAATATTGGTGGTCTTTTGGCCTAGCTCTTTCTCTGTAACGAAAGTTGTGTTCGTGCAGCTTCTAACATATAGGCCGGATGATGGCGAAGAAGATGAAATGCTGCCTCCTGTATCTGAAAAGACTCCACTGCCTCCTCCTTCAGCCAAGAGTCAGAACATAATTGATACAGATGATGATGATCTACTGGTGATAGTCCTATTATTATTATTAGTGTAGATTGTTAACTTTGCTTACCAAGTTCTCTTTGTTCAGGGTCTGAACAGTGCTGCTCCTGCAATTGAGGAGCAGAATGCACTTGCTTTAGTCATTATTCCAACTGATATTGATGGTGAGCTTCTTGTATTGTTAGACCATATTTTTATTACATGTCCGTTTATATATTTTTCCAATTTACTTTTCGGCTCTTTGAAGGTGGTTTTGGGGAAGCAAACGATTATGATCCAAGAGGGTGGGGGCTTGCCTTGGTAACAACACCTAGTAACGATGGGCAATTAGTAAGCATTCATTGTTATCTTTGTTGGCTGGGATAGTAATGTAATATTAGCTAATGCTTATAAAATATGTTTCAAGGCTGGAGGAGGATTACTGAACAGTCTATACGACGATGGAGCCTACAAAGCTCCTAACCCTTTCGTGGACCATCAACTATTCAATAACAATAACCCATTTGGTGATTACCAACATAATACTAACCCATTCCGCACCATTTGATCGGTTGATGTTTTCGTTTGATTTTTTTTTTTTTTTTAATTGTTTGTATAAAATAACAATATCCGATATATGTGCATATAATACTCTTTATGAATTTGTTTCTCTTTTAACCTAATACAATATAGTTGACAAAAAAAATCTCTTGCATAGACATAATAATAATTATGGAGAAATTAGAAAACTTGGTTAGTGAAAGTGAGCAAAAAAGAGGAAGGTACAACCCAAAATAAGGCAAATGTTCTCTAAATGAGAGGACACTATAACTCCAAAATGGAATGGAATAATTCCTGAATAACCACAGGTTCTCGAAAGATATAACTTACTAAACTTATATAAACTAATTTGATGATTCGAAGAATATAGTACCGGATATAAACTCGAACAAGTCAACTTCTCCCTAACTAAGGACAACAAGTTGGCATTTATTAAAACATAATTACAATTAAAAAAAGACCTAGCTTTAACACCAAAAAACACCCAAACTCGGCCCATGAACAGGCTCACACTGAAAAGAAGTCTGTCTGCAACAGACATAGTCACCGTCCTAGTCGCACTTTCACTACCTGTTCGTCCCAACTTCTGTCATCAAGACATCAACACCGGCACCGGAAAACCTAAGATAGCAACAATCCCAACATGCAAGGAAGCCAACTAACACAAAACTTGCCCATATCTCTCGGATCCGATCTCATCAGTCCACCATTGGAATAGCTTGCCACCTGAAATTGTAGATCCACCATAAGACCACCCACCGTGACCACTAGAGCTCCATTCCGTGTGGAAGCGGTAGTTGGAGAGACATAAACCGCAACAAGAGACCCTACAACAAAGATGAAAATTGAAAAGAACATAGGGTTTAGTCAGTGGCTGGCTATGGTTGTGGTGTCAAATCAGAGGACATGCACGGCAGAGAAGATTCAAAGGAAGTGAAAGCAGTGTAAAATGGAGAGGAGACCAAAGAGAAAAGCGCCGATGGGAAGGAGAACCGAAGAGAAAAGAAGAAAAACCAAAAGGAGGACCGTTCAGCACCGGTCGTCGGCGACGATACAGAAGAAACCGAGAGGGAAGCAAGCGATGATATAGAGAGAGAGAGTACATAGAAAGATAATTTTGTTAGAAGTTTTTTTCATTTTGCAAGAGATTACTTTATTTACAAAATATTTATATCATAAATTATTGTTATTTCTATGCTAAAAAATGTTGTTTGTAGTATTTGTTTTTGTCAACTTAGTTGCATTAAATCATTGACAGTACAACCTAATACGGGTAGAACCAATCCTACTTGGAGAAATACAACTGATCTCTTAAAGAGATGAACATAAACTATAATTAGCCTAAGATTCCTAAGACTCTCCAGAACGAGAGTTATTAATCCCATAACGAGAGAAGAACCCCTAATCTTTTCGTCACGGTAGTCTACCAGCACAAGATTATCGCGCAAGCAGTTCATTGATGACTCTGAATTTTCACGGTTTTTACTTATCAATTAGCATCGGTTTTGAGGTCTAAAAGTGTGCATACATCATATTTATAGTTGTTTTCACTAACTTTAGTGTTTTTAGGACTTTTGCATTAGAATTTGCATATGCACGCATTTTGGAGTTTTTCAGGACTTTCAGGTGTTTTTGGGAAGGATTTGAGAAATTTCAGAAAAAACAGCACTTGACGTCGAAATGACTCAACACTCAGCACTCAGCACTCAGCACTCAGCACTCAGCACTCAACACTCAGCACTCAGCAGCAAAGAGATTGATAACACTTGAATTTCATGGACCTTCAGGAGTTTTCAAGAAAATTCAGAAAACATCACCAAGTCACTGCAAACTTCAGGACCAAGCTGCATTTTCACCATGGATTGACCTTAGTTCTGCTCAGGATCGATCTCAGTTCAGCCAGAGATCGATCTCACCTCATTTCAGCAGAGATCGATCCCACTTCGTTTCAGATCAATCTCATTTCAGCAGAGATCGATCCCACTTCGTTGCAGATCGATCTCATTTCAGATGAGATCGATCCCACTTCGTTGCAGATCGATCTCAGAAGCAAAGAGATCGATCCCACTNGATCTCAGAAGCAAAGGGATCAATCTACTTCGTTGCAAGATCAATCCCATCTCCATTATGGATCAATTTACTTCGTTGCAAGATCAATCCCATCTCCATTTTGGATCAATCTACTTCGTTGCAAGATC
>OVBE01016681.1:0-10828 GCA_900406425.1 Iberis pinnata | reverse complement strand
TGCAGATCGTTAGGGCCTTTAGTCCCAAAAGAAATATTATTCACTTCCAGAAAGAAGTAGAACCAGTCCCAGTCGGTCTCATCTTTTGGGGTTCGTCCGGTTGTCAGCCCTTGATTTGGCTTGTTTGCGAGATACCAGAAACCATCCTTTGGTCCCCTTTTGACGTATGTAGCTACCTACAGCATATCTCAGCCGAGTTCGAACCCGTTTTCCCTTGCCTGGATCATCGGATTGACCGCATGTTGAACTCCTTTGGGCATCAGCTAACTTAACGCCATTCCTTGATGGCGCACATACCGAACCAACAGTTCAGGAACAGAAAAGCGCAACCCACAGGTTTTGAAGAAGATTTCATAAACCGTGACAAACCCGGCTGGGGATTCTTAAGAAATTGACCAGCTGAAGGGATTATGAACCAAATATTAGAAGGGAAGTCAAATTGCTCCCACATTGTCCTCATAGATGCAACAGTAGATCGGAAATCAGACAAATTCATGATCCGTGGAGCTGCAGCCGCCCTAGATCTCATGCCGGAAGCCGCAGAAGTTTCGACACAGGTACTAGCCGCATGATGCAACGATGAACTCCTGCTCCGAGAATGGAGTGTGCGTTGCTTAGACATAGCAGATGAGCCGAGGCGAAAGAAAAATTAAAGGGAAGAAAAACAGAAGAAAGGTGAAACCCGAAGGAGATGGAGGAGAATTGGGGAAGAAAAATTGCAAACCCTAATAAAACAAAGAGAGATAAATGAACATAGATTTTATCTTTTGATGCGTAAGGAAATAGGGAGAGTTGGCATTTGAAAACGGAGTGGGGGAAATGGATCCGAACAATTGAGGAGAGAGGAAAAGAAATAATTTCCTCGAAGAACACAAAGATTACCTTTTTGTAGGCATAATGATGAAAAATTTGAATTTTAAATTCAAATTATTAATCGCATGCACAGAAGGATAATCTCCAAACTGTTGAGATTTCCTCAAATTAAATCCACAACAAATCGATTGTTCAAATACTTGATTTTCGGACTGTTGAAAACCATCCGAACTCGCAACAAGAAGCGTTATTAATACATAAGTAAAATAAATGCAAGTCATTCATTCAAATATCTAAATTATGGCGACAAAGGCTCAGCGAGCATATAGAGTGACAACAACAATCAAAAAACCACCTCGGAGTTTGAGATCCTACTGGGAATTCACCAATCGGTTTTTGAAGGTCACCCAATTCGCTAAGCTTGTAGGGAGACATGGGGGCTAATCTGTTGGTGTCAAAACCTCCTCAACAGGATTTTGCCTCAGCCAGTATCACTCCATGAAGTCTAACTCAACATGTAGTAGGCATAGGGAGATTGACCAGAAACGCTTTCCGTCTGAATAACGATAACTGAGTAGTTGAACACCCAGGGCTCACGTGAACCGCAAAGCGTGCAAGCCGATCAAGAAAGGGCTAAGTCAAAGATGTCCCTGATTAGGCGGGATACTCCGAGATCGTAGGGCCAACCATCCGATAAAATCGGCGACCTAGGAAGATGGGATTATAAAAGGTGGACGAAGAAAGAAGAGAAGGATCTTTTGGAAAATTTTCGAGCTGGTATTATATTTTCGAGAGTTTATCTAAGTCGAAAATGTATTCATTTGATCAAAATCAATAAAATTTATTCTTATTTAAATTTGTGTTGAGTCTTTTTCCTATTTAACAAGAACGATTGATTTCCTCATTGAGATCAATTTGACAAAACTATATTGTGGATTTTAGCATCCACATTCCTCAACTTATCCAATTTCCATATTTTTGCTATTTTTACTTTTTGGACTATAAAAGCCTTTGACTTAGATTTATTTTGATGACGCTTTTACAACTTTTGAGACTTTTACTAAGGGAGAAGAATTCTTGAACCTTGTACTTGGAGTAGAGATTATGAACCCTTTTATTATATCTATACTTATTTTAATTATGTGTTCTTCAAAGATATTGAATTGTTTATGCTTTGCAATGTCTGAGTAGTTCACTAGTTAGGTTTTAGGTTTTCCCAGGGAAATCAAGGTTGATTGTTAGGGTTATTCATAAAGAGATTGAATTTGTTAGGTTCTCAGTCTAGATTTATTCTTAATGCATGAATTAGTTTGATCACCTAGTTCTTGATAATAGGTTGATAAATACAAAGGAATTTTGTTTAGAAATCTGACCGAATCTAGATGAGTAAATTCCTTAGCTTGCGGAAGTATTGCCTTAGGGGTTTATGAACTTATAAAATCTAAACTGTAATGCATATATGAATTATCTAAATTCGGCGGAAGTTTTTCTTTAGAAATTTGCATATAGGGATTAATACTTCGGAAGGAGATTAGTCTAGTTTCTGTCTTTTTAGTTGAAAACTATTTTCAAACGAAAATCTCTACATGATAACCTAACTTTTAAAACTGACTACATGTGGATTGCCTAATGGATGGCGCTTTTATTTCATCGTTTACAACTGCTTTTATTTTATCGTTTTGATTTGTTACAACCAACTTAATTATTCTACCTTAGCTTGATTTGAAGTTAAACTAATTTGTGTGCTTTCTGGTCTCTGTGGAATCGACCATTTGTTTTGCTACATTGATCTATTCTTTGCAGTATTAGTATTAGGATTAAATTCTTAACCTATCAGCCACAAGGCCAACAAAAAGCTGATGGCAAACAAGTTCCACCGAAAACCAAATTCCTCATAATGTCGATGCAAGAAACTTTATCTTGTATGGAGATCCGGAAAGAGTTGCTAATCAATACAATGCTCATATCACCCTCTAGTTGGTTCATTCAACAACCCTCAGGCATTCTACGCCAACAGGAACCCCATCCAACCTAAGTGAAGGGAGTACCAATTTCCCATTCAGTTCGTTCTGATGATCTGTAACAACCAATTTAGTGGTTTACCAAATGAGCACCCAATGGATCATATTATAACTTTTTGAGGACATTTGTAGTACTACCAAACTCAATGGGGGTATCGCTCGATTTCATGCATTGCAGCTTGTTCCGTCATTCTCTAGCTGAGAGAGCACTTTGCTTGTTGAAATCTCAACCCGCTGGTTCTATTGTAACTTGGGATGACTGCAAAGCTAATTTTCTCAACCACTTCTTCATTACCAATAGGACTAACACTTTAAGGAACAAGATTGCAGAATTTATGCAAATTCCAGTGGAATCCTTTTATGAAACCTGGGAACGGCTCAAGGAACTTTTTCGTGATTGCCATCATCATGGTTTCTCAGATGTAAGTCTCCTCAACAATTTCTACAGAGGAGTTGACCATAAATACTAGTTTTCCTTAGATACAACAAGTGATTGTGACTTCATGACCAAAGTTGTCTCAGATGCCTATCATCTGATAGAGAACTTAGCAATTAGCAACAACAATCACTGCCCAGACTTTGATAGAAGAGCTAAGGGTCCTGAATCTAACAATTCAGAACTTTCGGAAGTAAAGGGGGGAGTTTCAGAGATGAGAGGAATGCTTACCCAACTTCTAAAGAGTCAAAACCAGAAAAATGTCAGTTTCGTTGATGATTCAGAAGATGCTTGCTTTGCATTCCAAGAGCAAGATACATGTGTTGTTGAAGAAGAAGTGTGCTATATCAATAGCCAAGGTCAAAGGGTGTACAATCAGGGATACAATCCAGGCTTTAACAAGACTCACCCAAATCTCTCTTGGAGGAGTAACAATGTGGAAAATCCACAGGATCATGTTTACCCAACTCAACAGAAACCTTTTGTGCCTATTTCTGGTAAGCAATTTGTTCGGAATCAAGGAGGTGGTGGTTTCCAAGGAAATATGAACATGAACTATGTGCATAACTCTAATTCATACGATTTTCAACAAACCTCTAAGCATGACCTTCAATAAAAACCTCCAACTCAAGCTCCTCAAGGAAATGCGATTGAAATGATGTTCAAACAACATTTAGAAGGACAACAACAGTCCCAAAGAGAGCTTAAGGACTTAAATCAAAAATTTGAGGCATTGTCTACACATGTGAAGCTTCTTCCTGGGAAATCTGATTCTAATCCAAAGAAACCAGAGTATGTGAATGCTATAATGCTGAGAAGTGGTCACTCTCTACCCAATAACAATGGAAAGGATCTCTTGGAATAAGGATTCATGGAAGATCTGGATGAAATTGAAAAAGATGCAGATTTTGAGAAGTTGGAAAACGATGCAGATACGACTGCACGATCGGGTAGTCCGATTTCATAGGAGGAGATCAATCGGGCACTCCTTGACCGATCTTATAAACATGTGAAAAGAATTCCAGGGGAAATTGATCGATCGGGCACATCCTGCCCGATCGAGAAGCCGATACAAGATTCAAAAAAAATAGAGAACGATCAATCCCTATGAGATATGTCGATCCCTCCTATGAAACATATCTAGTTCCTTCTAGAGTCTACAAACCTAAGGTGCCCTACCAAATGAAACCTAAAACTTCCAGAAAAGACTTAGAGGATGCCAAATGCAAAGAGATGATCAAGGAATTGAGTGTGAGACTATGATATTACTCGGTTTTAACGTCTTATAGTAAGCATATATGCCTTATATTAAATGTTATCCGGGATTTTCTCTGAAAAATTGGTATGTTTTACAAGTTTCTAAGTGTTCAAGACGTTTTGCAAATTGGCATATTTAGATGCAGAATTCGGCAAAAGGGTCATAAGTTTTCCAATGTTTGAAGATGTTCCAATGGATATATGAAGCTGAAATTTTGACACACGATAGCCACATGAGTTAGGTTTCATATGGAAGTGGCTTGAAGTCATTCCATTGATGCAATCAAGAGTTATTGCAATTTTACTGAAGACTGGTCAAACTGGCTCACAAAAGAAGCAGGTGCAAGTTCAGACTGATCGGTCCACATTGGACCAATCTGTCCAAACTCTATGGAAAAATCAAAAAACTGGGACCGATTGATCCAGACCGACCTGGAGCTCCTGGACCAGTCAATCCACTTCCTGCGAGAAATTTGGATATTTTCCATATTTTGCACATGTGTTCTCAAGACCTATCAACTTTTCCAATTTTTATTATTTTACTTTTTTACACTATAAAAACCTCTTAGGTAGGTTTTATTTCAAAAAAACTTTATTCTATTAGAGATTTTACTGAGGGAGAAAAAATTTTAAAACTCTGTATTTGGTAGAAGATTTTTGAACCCTATTTCAATATCTATTATTATTTTGCAATTATGAGTTCTTCTTTGATATTGATTTGTCTTTACTTTTTAATGTCTGAGTAGTTCTCTAGTTATGTTTTAGGGTATTCCAGAGAAACCATATTTGAATGTTAGGGTTTATCATAAAGGATTGAATTTGTTAGGTTCTTAGTCTAGACTTGTTCGTAATGAATGAATTAGAGTAGCTAGCTAGTTCATTGATATTAGATTAATAAACGCAAAGAGAATTTGTTTAGATATTTGATCTAGTCTAGATGAATAAGTGTTCTTACTTGCGAGAGTATTGTCTTGAATGTTTATGAACAATTATATCTGAATTTTATTGCATAACTGAATTAGTTAGACACAGTGAGAGTTTGTTTCTAATAATTCGAACATAGGTTTTAATACTAGGAGAGGAGATTATTTTATTTATGTCTTTCATGTTGAGAACTATTTTCAATGTAAAAATCATGCATGTTAACCTTGGATTTTAAACTTGATTACTTGTGGATTTCCCTAATGTCTGACGCTTTTATTTCATTGTTTACAACCGTTTAATTAATTGCTGCTTTTATTTCGTTACAAACGAACTTTTATTTTCTTCTTAGCTTGATTTAAGATAAAATTGAACGTTGTACTATCTGATCTCTGTGGAATTCAACCCTATCTATGCTACTGTGATTTTTTCTATGTAGTGTAGTTTAGGATTTAAATTATATCTCTATCATAATTTTTGCGCTGTTGTCGGGGACCAATAGAGTGCCTTTTAAGTTTTCTTTAGAGTCTATTCTATGATCTTTCTTTTTTGTATTTTTATTTTTGTTTATTTTTTGTTTTTTATATAGGTGATGACCATGGATTACAATGATTGGCTACATGAGCAACACGACACATTCGAAGATAACATTCAGGGTGAGTCATATGAAGATGAACCATTTGATGAGAGCGTGCTTACCCAATAAAAAAAATTAGAGTTGGGTTCTCGAAAAAGAATGGCCAACACTGCCAAGGAGCGCTCTAGCTATGATTCTTTGAGTATAACTCATCTCACACCGAGCAGCACTTGAGGGAAGAGATCTCAATTTGGAGAGATAATGGTAGCTAATAATCTTGAAGAGGTAATATATTGGGTTCCACCAAGCCAACTAGAAGGTATATTTGAGTTTAACTCCGAAATTCATGGTTATGAATTGTGTCACATGCCTAGCATTGAAGATATAACTTCTATTTTGCATACACCAATGACTGTTGATGAATGTTATGATTTGATATGTGAGTCAAAAAAACAAGATACAATGAGGTTTGAAATACTTAATAGGGATTATGATGGAATATGTTATGATATTCATGATCTCAAGTTAAGGTTTTCAATGTATGATGAGTTTAGTTCACTTCTTAAAAAGTCTTGCCTAGGAGATATGCGTGATATAGATAAGATCTTGAGTGATTTAGAAAATCCTAAGGTTGAGATGGACTTTAGAAATGAGAATGTTGTGTTTTATATGATTGATGGAGATGAAGTTGAATACTTTGTGTTGAATTCATTTAAACCTGAAGTTGATTTAGTTTTCCATAGAAGCATTTGATTCTCATGAGCCTCTAGTAATCGAGGAGCAATTCATGATATATACTACATATGTAGTAAGCTTCTTTGATGAGATTGATGTCTTTTTGTCATGGGAAACATTGTATTTCTTTGTGCATATGTTCTATTGCACTAACATGAAAAGGACTAACGGTGCATTGGCTCAGCCATTTGATTTTCATGATTAGCACATTGTGTTCTACAATCAAGCTAACGACTTTAAACAAGCGCTTGGTGGGAGGCAACCCACCCAGATTAGTTTTTGTTTTCTTGTTCTTTTTTATTTTTCTTGAGTCAAGTCTTACTCTTTTCTTGGATTTGTTTTCACACCGGGACGGTGTGAAGTAAGTCTGTGGGAGGGTGTAATGATACTAACTATGTTTTAATGTTTATGTTTTTTGGTGAAAATTTTCAATTTTTTTTTTTTTTGGTTTAGTTGAGTCTAATAGAGTCGAAGGAACCATGATCAAAATCTATGATGACTACTAGCCTAGTGTGAGACTAGTATTGATCTCTTTAGATTACTGGCTCAGATTTAACTGCTATGATTAGGATTGGAACCCCATTGCTGATTGATTTGCTTATGAAAGTTTTGAGTCTTTTGGATTGTTGATGATTTAATGCTAGCTCAACCATGATAAAACTTAATCTGAACTTAATTTCTCTTGCTTATGGTGTTGTTATACTATGAAAAGCTAGGTACATTGCTCTTCAGTGCTCTATAAAATCGACAAGTTCTTTCAGTATGATTCGGGTCCTTGCTCTCTCTCCCTTCATAAAATAAAATAAAAACAGTACAGAAAAAGGATTGAAAGCGTGATCTAGAAATCCGTAGTCAATCCTAGAAAAATTGGCAGCTAAAAAAAGAAAAAATAATGAAAAGAAAAGAAAGAAAAGCGCAGAAATGCGTAGAAATAAAAAAGAGCAGTAAGAAAGAAGACAGAAGTGAGAAAGGGAGAAAAAGGATCAGGATCAGAAGTCGTTTGATGCTCTGTTTGGTATGGGCATTATGATAGAAGAGGTACTTGAGCACATTGATCGATACCTCATAGGTGAGAATGCATTTATCTGAAATTAATTGAATTTAATGAGCTGGTTGAGATGACTTGATGGTTTGATTGATTTGGGATTTAGAGTAGGAAGCATGCAATTAGTTAAGTGGTGGTAAACAGTTCATTCACAATGGTTGTTTAAGATCAGTGTCTTTTGAGATTTTATATCTATACTTAAGGTTTATGAGATTTTGTGAGTTCTTGTGTGGTCCTTTTCAAACCTCTTCACCGGATTTGGTATTGCTTTACTTGAGGACAAGCAAAGATCTAAGTTTGGGGGAGTTGATATTACTCGGTTTTAATGATTTATAATAAGCATAAATGCTTTCTATTAAACGTTATCTAGGATTTTCTCTGCAAGTTTGGTATGTTTTACAAGTTTCTAGATTTTCGGTATGTTTTGGATGCATATCATCAAATTTAGATGCAAAATTCGGCAGAAGGGTCATAAGTTTTCTAATTTTTGAAGATGTTCCAATGGATATATGAAGCTGAAATTTTGAAAAAAGATATCCATGTGAGTTAGATTTCATGTGGAAGTAGTTTGAAGTCAATTCATTGATGCAATCAAGAGTTATAGAGATTTTACTGAAGACTGTTCAAACTGGCTCGCAAAAGAAGTAGGTGCAAGTCCAGACCGATCGGTCCAAACTCTTTGGAAAAATCAGAATACTCAGACCGATCGATCTAGACCGACCCAGAGCTCCTGGACCGATCAATCCAACCTGGACCGATTAATCCAACTACATGCGAGAAATTTGGAGATTTTCCATATTTTGCACATGTGTTCTCAAGACCTATCAACTTTTCCTATTTTTATTATTTTATTTTTTTTACACTATAAAAACCTCATAGCTAAAAAAAAGTTCATTCTATTAGAGATTTTACTAAGGGAAAAAAAATTCTGAAACTCTGTGTTTGAGAGAAGATTTTTGAACCCTATTTCAATATCTATTATTATTTTTCAATTATGAGTTCTTCTTTGATATTTATTTGTGTTTACTTTTCAATGTCTGAGTAGTTCTCTAGTTAGGTTTTAGGGTTTCCCAAGAAAACCAGGTTTAAATGTTAGGGTTTATCATAAAGGATTGAATTTGTTAGGTTCTTAGTCTAGACTTATTCCTAATGCATGAATTAGAGTAGCTAACTAGTTCATTGATATTAGATTAATAAACGCAAAAGATTTTTTTTAGAGATCTGATCTAGTCTAGATGAATAAGTTTTCTTGCTTGCGAGAGTATAGTCTTGAATGTTTATGAACAATTGAATATGAACTTTATTGCATGATTGAATTAGTTAGACACGACGAGAGTTTGTTTCTAATAATTCAAACATAGGGTTTAATACTCCAAGAGGAGATTATTCTATTTATGTCTTTCATGTTGAGAACTATTTTCAAAGTAAAAAATCATGCATGTTAACCTTGGCTTTTAAACCTGATTACTTGTGGATTTCCCTAATGCATGACGCTTTTATTTAATTGTTTACAACCGTTTAATTAATTACTGCTTTGATTCCATTACAAAAAATCTTTTATTTCCGTCTTACCTTGATTTAAGATAAAACTGAACGTTTTACTGTCTGGTCTCTGTGGGATTCGACCCTATCTATGCTATTGTGATCTATTCTCCGTAGTGTAGTTTAGGATTTAAATTATATCTCTATCAGACTACCATAGCAAGCTTTTATTAGAATAAGGAGCAATGATGATTACAAAGGAGTGCAGCTCTATTCTACGAAATCGAATGTCTAAGAAGTTTGGAGACCTAGGTAGTTTTGTTCTTTCAATTGAGATTGGAGACATCACCTTTGCTAGATCTCTCTGCGATTTGGGTTCTAGTGTGAATCTCATGCCTTTCTCTGTGGCTAAGATATTGGGGATGACAGACATTAAGGGTACAAAGATCTCATTGGTTCTTGATGATCGTTTTGTGAAGTATCGTGTTGGAGTTCTAGAGAACCTACCTGTCAAGATTGGAACAGCTTTTGTACCAACCGCTTTCGTGATTTGATAGGTTCAAGTTTTAATCCTAAATCTACATTGCAGGGAACAGATCCTCATAGTATACTTAAGGATCGAATCCCACAAAGACCAGACAGTACGACTCTCAGTTAAAAATCGATTATAGCTATGATAAAATAAAAGAGGGAATAATTAAAAAAAACGAATGTAAACCAATAAAATAAAACTCTAGGCGATAGGGAAGTTCCACAGGTATTCAGGTTTGAGGTTCAGGTTGACAAGCAAGATTAACAATGAAAATAGTTCTCAACTCAAAAGAAGACAATAGACTAATCTCCTCCCGAAGTATTATAGACCCCTATGATAGAATTTCTAGAAATAAAGACTAACCTTCTACCGAAATTTTAGATCTCTAAACCAGATAATTAAATCATGCAATGATTACAGATTCGATATGTTTATAAGCATTCAAAGACAATACTCCCGCAAGAAAAGATACTTATTTATCTAGACTTCATCAGATTAAATAAACGAAATCTCTTTGTATTTATTAACCTAAAATCATGAACTAGGTGATCAAGCTAATTCAAGCAATGATAACAAATCTAGATTAAAAACCTAACAATTTAAATCCATTAAAGTCAAACCCTTACCATCAATACATGTTTTCCCTGAGAAATCCCTAAAACCTAACAAAGAGACTACTCATACACATCCAAGCAATCAACAATCATCAATAGAGAAAGCATATTCAAAAACCATATTTAATAAAAGTAATAAGAGGGTTCATAATTCTTCTCCAAAATACAGGTGTCATGATTCGTCTCTCTCAGAAAAGCTTGTAATATGTGTTTCTTCTCTCTCTAAAAATAAAACTAAGCTTATAACTTATATAGAGTTCAAAAAAGAATAAAACCTAATAAGGAAAACTTATGATAATTCTTGAGGAGGGAAACGTCTTTTTGGCATTCTTCAATATATCTCGAGCATTCGGATCGATCGATCCAAGTGTGGATCGATCGATCCAAACTTCCGT